>JASDQU010738768.1:56842-74090 GCA_032191745.1 Picea mariana
TTATTTATTTATTTTGATGGTCACAATATGTTTTAAACACAATGCGATTAGACTATTCATGTTCTAATGACTATTGATCCTGACATATTGTTGGTTTATGATGTATATTTAAAGAACATGGAGGTTTTATTATGAGAAATTCATATATATATATATATATATATATATATATATATATATATATATATATATATTGTTTTCTTTTACATTAATATATTGCATCAAGTGGCCTCTTGTGGCTATGCACTACTATTGATATTTAATCTCTTTGTGTGAAGGAGTGTTTAAATTTTTGAACCTATTTTTAACTAACCTGAACCATGTAATAAAAGGAGTATTGATGTTTGATATGTTTGTATGAGAAATTGTTTAAACACTTCAACCTATGTGTAAATAACAACCACATAGTTTAATATTAGAAACTAATCAATTGTGTAAAGTGATTCCTTTATATTATTAGTGTTATTATTATTATTAGATTAAACTCCTTGCTTTGTATGATATATTAATATAAATAATATATCATTTTGCATATCCAAACACATAATCTAATAGAATTGGTGTTGACTAACAAAATAGKAAACTAGGTTCAAAAGATTTTTTTTTAGGTAAATTAAGCTTAGAATCCATTTTGACTTAATGCCATGGGATTCAAGACATATTKCTTAATATATAAGAATCCCATATTGTAAAAATGAGAAAAACATTGTAAATAAACTTGGAGTTCAAAGTCAAAGTATGGTGGAAAATATTGTAAATAAACTTGGAGTTCAAGGTCAAAGTGTGGTGGATTAGGTTTCCAATTTGTTGGATATATTTTCYATTATTTAATCATGAATAAGTGAAAAACATGTACTAAAAAAGAAAAATAAATAATGATACTAATATATCAAAATGGTTGTTTAAGGGAGCAACAAAAGCATTATGATATCATAACAGGGGAAGAAAAAAGGTAGTGGTTGGGTGGTCTTTTCCCATATCTATAATTAGCTTCAATCAATTAAATTTAAAAACATTGGGATTGTAAAATTAAATTTGTTTTAAAGTGTTCCATTTTTAGTGACCTCTTTATGTTAATTAAACTTGTTTTGAGGTATTCCATTTTTAGTGACATCTTGATACTAATTTGAGCATATATGGTTCCCTCATGAAACTTCTTGTTGAGGAGACCCAACAAACTTTAGCCAAATAGATGGGAAAATAAAATGTTTGGTTTAAATGCCATGATTGTAAAGAAACATTTCTAATTCCATGATTATACAAAAATTATTTCTACAAAAGAAGAGTATTTGCAATAGTGAGTGAATTTAATGAGTCAATTATGTTTATCAATCTAATATTACAAGGGTTAGTAGGATTGAGTGGACTCCAACAATTGCAACAAAACACAATTAAGAAGAAAAATTAAGATTATCAACTCAAAAACAAAAAAACAAACACCTAATATCAAACAAATAAAAAACAATGACATATTAACAATGAAATTACCCAATCCAAAAAAAAATTGACTCAAGAAAGGAAAAACAAAATTATCATGTGGTTACCAATTTTTTTTTAAATGAATGAAACAAATATTACACTAATTTGCAATTTTCCTAATCCTTCCTATTATAAATCCCTAATAAAATAATGAATGAGATTTCAAAACTACAATCATTAACCACCATAAAATTCATTAAATTCATTATCTTGTAAACAGGGAAGAAATGAATATAAACGAGGAAGAATTGAATGTGACCATGTGTGAAAAGAACATCTCTACCTTGCAAACACTTCCAACAACCTTGAAGAGATGACAAAATGTTTAATTAACCCAAATATAATTTTTTTTGAACTCATAATTTGTCAATAAAAAAAAAATTCAGATATTAAAGAGTAAAGTTAAATTCAGTATAAACAAAAGGGGAAACCTAATCAGAATATTCAGTAGAAACAAAAGAGAAACCTAATCAGAATGATATCAAATGGGATACTCAGTTGAAAAAAAGAAAGTAAATATTCAATTTAAAAAAAAGTAATTAAGGCATAGAGGAAAATTGAGTATAATCAAAACAAATATAGTTTTTCTTTTAATACTAAAATTGAATTCTAAACCAAAAACATTAAGCCTATATATTTGGCCAAAACCGATCCCAATGAGTGTAAACAACATTAAGAAACAATCCAGCACTATTACTATTTTTTTTAATCACATGATTAACTTTCTGGATCGAAGAACAAAATACTATCACCGTGATTATCTCAACACCATAATATTTATTTATAAATATTGTAGTGCTTTACATTCCAAGAAACTCACCTCATATATATAATTAAATTCCTTAAGCAACAAGAAGAGTAACCCAACATTCCATGCAAAGTCATTTCTATTGGTGTCATATCCAGGAAAAAACAGGGATTTTTTGAGGCAATCAATTATTACTATGGTCTAAAATAAACATTGCCTATTAACAAAAATAAAACACACAGCAGAGTTCACAGCAAAGTAGCTGCATTTTTTGAGGCAATCAATTATTACTATGTTCTAAAATAAACATTGCCTGTTAACAAAAATAAAACACACAGCAAAGTAGCTGCAATTTCAAACATCCCAGTACTATTGCAGAAGTTGCTCCGAGAAGAAGATTAACTACATCAACCCATAGGGCTTAATTTTCAAAGTCAGTAGAACATAGTAGTAGAAATTAATGAATCCAAACAAAGAAAGTCTGCAACTACTAGTTTCTAAACAAATTCTGGGCTACGAAAACAAAGCCAAACACGATGGCACAGAAATATATATACTGTTTTTCACCACATTTTCCTAGTATCATTCGAACGCCCACAAACACCATGGCACAGAAATATATATACTGTTTTTCACCACATTTTCCTAGTATCATTCGAACGCCCACTGATTTTCACGCCAGACCTCGTCCTCCTCTTCGGGAGTAAAACCATTCTTAATATTGAAGATTTTTCGTATTTCTTCGGGGGTCTTCCCCTTGATCATGTCAGCCACAGCCTGGCATGTCAGATCTAAAATATTATTGATGTTGAGATGGTTGGCAGCCTGCACAAACCCAAAAGCTAATAAGCCAATTTTTCCATAAAATATCCAAAAATATCTATCATATGAAAAAAAGCTAATAAGCCAATTTTTCCATAAAATATCCAAAAATATCTATAATCTGAAAAAATAGTTTTTCCTTGAAAACCACTTGAAACCAGAAAATATATTGAAAGAATCAGAAAGATCGCACTCATGTAATTTCATAAACATCAGCAAAAGAAAATCCCAAATTAAAAAAGATCTTTAATTGTTCTCTCTCAAATATCTATAATATAAATACTTCAGATGCTCCTCCATTTGAATGCATCATCGAAGAGGAAAACCCTTTTTAAACCCTGCAAATGAACACTAAGTTTACGATTGAAACTAAAATTTTGGTAACGCTACAATTGTACAGAGAAAAAATATCGAAAAAATTTGGACGCATTGCACTAGTGTTTTGAAAAATATTCACAAAGAATCCCAAATTTTATACAACATATAAAAAAATTGAAAAACTTTTGAGTTTGTTTCCTAATATATATATSGAAAAACACTTTAAGCTAAATACACAAGGTCAACAGTTCAGAGATACTTGTACATCCAACCCTTAAATTTTGGCCACTGCAAATGTGCCTCTAAAATAATTCAAAAAACTAAAACAAAACTATATAATTGAGTACCCAAAAACATAAATAAATTAATTATTAAACTTGAAATACAGAATGMCAAATCTATAATTACTATCCAGTTGAAAGTATGCACGTACCAGATACTTAAACAATATCCAAAAAACCAAAATGATCAATCTAGGAAATGGGTTACCAGGAGCACTGCAATTTTGTCTAGAAAATAATCCAAAATAAACCCACAATAAAAGAAATACAAAAAATTAAGGAGCTCTATTATTGGGTGCCCCAAATATATTTAAAAAAACTCTGAAACCTAATAACTAAGACAAAAAGTTTACAAACCCTAACCTAAGCTAAAGCACCAGTTTACAATCCCTCCAAATGGGTAAAAAAAAGCCATGAAAATAACTTCACAAACCCTAAAATCTAATTCCTAAGTTAAGGCACCAGTTTACAATCCCTCCAAATGGGTAAAAAAAACCATGAAAATTTTAATAAAAGACGTAATTTGGTACCCAAAAATATCCATTAAAAATAACACTAATGAAGATCATCCCAAGACTTCAGAAATCCTAAAGATAGAATGCCTTGAAGAAAGCGGCAATCCACAAACCCTACAAATAGGTTCGAAAAAACGTCATGGCAGATGCGCAAAGGAAAATCTACAAGGGAAACAAAGAGAAACTCGAAACCCTAATTGAATCGTGTTTCTTAGACAATACAAAACGACTGAATCCCTAATTAACCGGGGCTTTCTAAAAGCGTACGAAACTATCGAATCGCTGATAAAATGAAGTTTTCTGATAGAGTAACGAACACTCAAAACCGTAATTAAATCCTGTTCTCAGAGAATATCAAACCATCAAATTCCTAATTAACTGAAGTTTTCTGACAGAATACCAGGATAAGGTCGAACAAAGTTGCTTGATCGACTTTAACGAATTCCTGATCCCAGGTCTTGATTTCGTCCTCGGAAATGGCTGACTTCTCGTCTGCGGGCTTCTGCGCCTCGACATGGTACTTGCAGTACTCTATGACCTTTGAGAGTATCTTGCTGGAGACGTTAGGGAGATGAAGGGCGCTGGCTGTGCCCGTATCCTCGATCATGTTCTTGATGGTCTGAGTTTCGAAGGCTACGGCCTCGTCGACATCGAACAATTCAGCATCTGAGCTTTTCAAAGTCACCTTGCATTCCCTGGCCATGGCTTCCCAGCTGCCCGATGATCTGAATAAACAGAAAGGAGAGACCTCCGAGAGAAGTCTGTGTGTAAGCGAAGAGAACTTGGAGAGAAGTCTGAATGAACTTTGCCCGAATGATCTAAACGATATGACGAGAGCCCAATGAGGGCATTTATTTATATACGTGATGATCTGAATAAACAGAAAGGAGAGAACTCCGAGAGAAGTCTGTGTGTAAGCGAAGAGAATTCGGAGAGAAGTCTGAACGAACTTTGCCCGAATGATCTAAACGATATGACGAGAGCGAAATGAGGGCATTTATTTATATATATACGTGCTGATTGCCCAAATAACCATGTTTTTTGGTTTTTAATTTTTCATTTAACCCTTGTTAACATAACCCTAACTTCTCCCGGATGGGGTTCCACCTGGAGAAGGCATCGAGCAGCCTAGGGAGTTATTAACCTCAGCCGCCAGCCCCTAAGCATTCATTCCTTCATGGCTTACATCATGAGAGGATTTATTGTAGTGCGCTTGGCTGGCTGGGCATTCAGACGAGCAAACTAGCCAGGTAGGGTGTACTGAGAGGATGAAATGGTCTTCTCAAACTTCAAAATCAGCCAGGCAAGGCATACCGGGAGGATGCAGCGGTCTTCTCAAGCTTCAATGGAGGACATAGTGGTCACCTCAAGTTTCAATGGCAATAAGAGATGCATTCAGGCCTCTTATCAAGAGCCTCATTCGATTCCTCTCCCTACTTGGAGCACCCTCCCTGCTAAGTTCCTCGGTTTCCAGGTAAATTCTCAAGATTTTTCTCCCTTTGACCTCTCTCCACACACCAAAGGCTTCCTCCCTGACTTACTTCCTCAGCTCAATTTTTCCTCTCGACTCATTCGTCTCCCTCCTTCACTCCTTGCACCTCTCCCCAGCCTCCATCTCCCCCCTCCTCCACCCTCATTTCCCCCAGCATGCCCCCGGAGCCCAGAAAATCTAAGAGGGGTTCCTGCAATAGCAACACCCTCTCTCTAGGTAATAGGCTCACCCCTTCTCAAAGGGCGCTCATTGCCCACTTCGCCAGTCCACAACACTCCCTCTAGAGAATGAAGTCGGCTCCCCTCCATGGAGCCTCTCCGGTAAAATTGGAGGCTACCTCCTCCACTGCACACCACCTCTCGTCTCCCCCACCGCTTCACAGACCCAGCAAGGTAAAAGAGGAGATGCCACCCTTAGGTGCACGCCCCACTTTGAACACCAAACTCTTAGCCCCTCCCATCGTGAAGCCACGTGACCCTGATTATGGAGATGGAAGCTGTCGGGGAGAGGAGGAGAGTCCTCCAAGCTAGCAGTTGAAGAATCAAGCAAGAACAACCAAAGACATTACCATAGATGCCGACAATGAAACAAGCAAGGAGGAGGAAGATCAACCACAACACTTCACTAACCGCCTCGTGGAGGAGCACCCTAACCTCCTCTTCGAGATCAAACAGAAGCAGGAGGACCAGGTGCACTCACAGAGCGTCCTCAGCCAACGAATGGGCATCATGTTCGATGCGCTCTCGGATGCTCCTGCGCGTGCCAAATGCTCGACTTGCAATCGGTGGTTCACCTCGACTGACAACATACATGGACAACTAGGCCTGACAAGGGATTGAAGTTTCCAAGTTTCAGTTTTTTTCCCAATTTAGTTGCAGAGTCGTTGGTATAGCGCACCACGACGAACTAGCTTTCTTTTCTTATTATGTTTACATAGTTTCAGTCATGGCAAGCCTAAGTCGAAAGCAGTTTGTATATTTTTATTTTCACAGACAAAGTGCAATTTTGATGAAACTGTAATTTTGCTGTAAAATCTTAGAAGGACATATCAACACCTTAACATCAAGAAGCTACATGAACATCAAGAAGCTACCTGTACCGGTTTCCCTCTTATGAAGACACATGTGGCTAACACTTGTCTCTGTAATGCTTAGTGTTGTCATTAATATAAAGTTCTACTTTTATTTTTAAAAAAACATAAGCCTAACTTAGAACCTAGAGGGTTTTCTTATTTTAGCGTTTTTTACCCGCTTCTCTATTCACAATCCGCCTCTTTTAGGGCCCAACGTGGTCGCCATTCCCCTAGCGTAGGAAAAAATGGAAAGAAAAACACAAATTTCCGCCTCTTTTAGGGCCCAACGTGGTCGCCATTCTCCTAACTTTTTAACTTATGAGGGAACTTGATTTAAAATCAAATACTACACTCGCCGAAGGAGTCCCTAAGCTACGGGTCGAGTTTAAAAAACGCTCCCTAGATTTAGTTCAACCTGTAGTTGGAAGTTTTAAAAGTCGAATTAATCCCACTGAAGAAGAGAAGGTCAGCCTGTTTGGGTTAACTTCGTAGTCCTCACATTGTGAGTGTGAGTGCAAGCGGATACTCTACAACACCACAGATATTTTTCATAAACTATCTCTTCACTCAACACCACAGATATTTTTCATAAACTATCTCTTCATCTAGAGTATACTCATACTATCTCTTCACCTAGAGTATACTCATACTTATTTTAGATTAGGGACAAATCAACTACAACACCACTGATAACCCATACCTCTAAACTGTTAACCCATGCTTCTAACTCTAACTCTTATTGTAACAAAATTGTTTACAACTTGAAATAGATAAAAAAGTAGCTGGAAATTCTAATAGGGTACGCCTCTCATAGGAATTAACCCATATATATCTTAACAAACCATGGATTCCAATAGGGGGACGCCTCTAATTCTAACGGGTTGCTAGCTAATTCTAATATATAAGAGATGTATTGGTTGTTGACAACTTGGTACACTAGTTCTTATAGTTACTAATTCTACCCAATACTAATCCACACCCAAAACTTATAACAGACCCTCCCATGACTGCTATTGGGAATCCAAAACCGGACTGGTCGTGGAATAAATTAATGGAATTAGAACAGCTTCCAACAGTAGAGGGATCTAGCCGAGGAATAAACTCTGCAACTGAGCGCTTAGCGCCTCCGAGACTCCTAATCGACGAATGTAAACAGTTATTCTTTTTAAAAACCATCCCAAGATTCAATTCAGAACTGAAGCTCGCCTTGTCACACAAATAGATGCTCAATAAACCCAAATTAGTATCTGATCTCACAGCATTCTTAATATTAATAGCGTTACTTTTAGTACTGTTACTGTCAGAGATCGCCTCTTCAGCGCTTGCATTATCAATTACATTCATCTTGGCCTGGCCCTTGGGTTCTGCTTGTCTCGCCTCTGAGTTATATCCATTAATATTCATCTTGGCCATCTGCTTCTCCTCAAGAACCCTTCCAGCATCAAATTTATCCAACTCTCCAAAGGAGAACGAAGAAACCCACACGTCAAAATGAAATAAAGACTTCGTTATTCTCTTTCGTATGAAGCACGCCGATCTATGGAGAGCCAAAAAAAGCAAAGTGTTTTTCAGGGTTTTGGTTCAAGCAAATCTCTTTATTATTTGAACATGTGCTGAATAATCCAAAGACGGAAGACCACGCCATCTTTTAGCTGCGGTTGTTTTTTATGTAATTACGTTGAAAGGCGTATACTTATTGATAATGGGTACAATTAAGGATCTTTTAATCTTAAATTTTAATCTGATGGCTAAACATTGAACATGCTGGCATATTCTTAGTAGTCCTCCAAAATCAATGTATCAGATTTATTGTTTATAACTTCCTTGCATTTATGAAGGCATCCATTAACATGTTTACTTTTTTACATTTACCTAATCACATTATAAATTTATTATAAAAATACATAATTACCACATTCAAATGATTAAGAAGAATTAAAATATATGCAGACCACGTTTATATTATTAAAAAACACTCTACACACATTTCATTTTGGTGGCACTCATTCATTTTTTATATCTAAAAGATCGTTTGATGCCACAACGTACATGGACGTTTTATGTGCGCTCTGTATGTCACGGCAATGAAACTCGTTCGGCGTTCTCGACTGTGCTAATATATAAAAAATAAGTATAAACGTTATCAGTAAGCTTTTATTTATTTTTAATTATTATGTAAATGTTTTAATTCAAAATTTAAATTGTTGAAAAAATCACAATTTAATAATGTTTAAATTATATTTTTAATATATAAATTGGAAAAATATTAGTGAGTTTTTCGTACCTATTTTTTTTTATGAAAAATATAACCATATGAATATATATAATATATATAATATTAACTATTAAAATCAATAATTTTTTAAATTTCTAACTAAATTTTAAACCATCAAAACATAAAAAACATAATGAATTGAATTTTAAACAAAACTCAAACCATGAAAAAATAAAAAACAAACTGAATTGAATTTTAAACAAAACTCATCGAGAAAAAGAAATAAAACGTTTAAAATAACTCTTAAAACAATTCTAAATCTATTAAGTTTCTACTCAAGTACGCAACACAAGATTAGAAGTAGTCATCCAATATATGATTGGATGGAGTCACTTTGGGGATTAATTTGGACATTCGATTAATTTTGAAGTTTTTTTGTATAAAATTCTTAATACTCGAACTACTTAAATCAATTATTTCACTAATATAATATATTTAAAAATTATATTCTTTTATATTAAAAATTAAAAATTATTAAAAAATTAAATATTCAAGATTTGTATGATGAAAAAAAAAAATTTAATTATTTTAGAAGTTATATTATATATTATAAAATTAAATAATTATTAAAAAGATTAAGTATTCAATGTTTATTGGAATTTATGCAATGTTGATATTGTCATGGAGTGTGTTTTATGATTATACATCTTTTGAGGGTGTGTGACACCGCGATGTTTCTTACTTGGTTGTTTGGTAATACCAATGGTACTTCGTGGAGACTATGCCTCTTCACTTAGAGTATACCCATACTCTATTCTAGGCTACCGATGAGTCTTAGTCCAACTCTAGTGCAACTCTTGTATACTTGGACAATCATTAACCGATTAACACTTAGACATATTTAAGCATACACCCATGAACATGAGAATCCAAAAGAACAACAACGAAACGAACAAGATACACATAGATATAGTGTGGGCGACACAAACCCTGCCTAACACTCGGCTAAGTCTTTGTTATTGCAAAACAATTACAACATGAGCACTACCAACTCAGTTTACAACTTGGCAGAGTCAAACGACTTGGCTCACCTCACCAAGACACTCATATATAGATTTCTCACTAAGACTCTTTGTGGAAATTGTCTTCACAACCTCCTGTGGTGCACCTCAGATGTTGCCTCAACTACAGACCTCTTATCTCTTCGTTTCCCCAGACTTCATAGATTTTGGTTCTGCCTCAGGCATGCCTTCAATAGATCTTCATTTCCAGACTTCTCCAAAACTAACCCAAAAGAAGCTCACCCAACTCTATCTACCGAATCCACCTCAAGGAAACACAAGTCCTCCTAAGTGGAGCGACTTGGCTCCTTGAGGAAGTTTTCCCTCTTTTTCTACCTTAGAACTATAGAGATCTTCTTGCTCCCCTTGTTCCCCAAAACTACCTCCCTTGGTTGTGTGCCCTTATTATCTTATAGGGACTCCAAAGGTCACCAATGTGAACCTCCACGTCCTTTGGGGGTGTCAGGCCCTTTCATGAACCCATATGTCCAAATGAATCGTTGTGCCCCTTCATAGACTTAGTCTCCCAATCAAATCATCACATCCATTCACGGACTTGGTCGCTCAAACGAACCCATCTGTTCGTCAATTGTCGTGCCCCTTGGGACTGACGCACCCAATCTTGGTGCGCCCCACATGTTGGTGTGCCCCAATCTTTGGGGCGCTTCACACTTGGGAAAGCCCCCTCGCAAGTATACGTGCCCAAGGTGCCCACTTTCCTAACTTGGGTGCCAAATCAACCCTAAGTTCTATCTCCTTGAGGACTTGGGTGAAGGTTTTTGCACCCATCTAGTCGGAGACCTTACAAATATTATATTATAATGTTTATAATGTCTTTATGTCAACAAAAGAAAAATAATAAATAAATGAACATTTTGTAATTTGGAAAACTATATCAATGACATATGTATTTTTTGTTGCATCCTTGAAAAGGACATTTAGATGTTTTATCCCTAAAAACATTAATCATTTATACTGATAATATTAAAAAAAAATCCATTACTCAAAATTCTGCCGAAGTTTTAGGCTTTGTTTACATAGGGATCAAGGCCATTACAAAAATATACTCATAAAGATATCAACATGTCACTTATGGGAATTGAACCTAGGTGGGAGCTTAAAAATCATTCCTCCCAACCACCCGAGCTAGGCCAAATTGACAATTATCTCTTTATGCATATAAAAAATGTCTCATAAAAATGCCGTAGATTATATTTAATATCCTCATTTACAACCGAACAGTAAATTTCCACATCTTAAATGATCATGATCCCGACTCAGATCATAGACCTTTAACCCTTACTCTAAACTTTTTCATACACAAAATCCCCATAAATTTGAATTATGATAACCCAAACACTTGATCTACAACAAAAGGAAAGTTGTTTTTTTCTAAAGGATTTGAAAAATAAATTAAATATCCTAAGGATAATATTAAATACTTTTATGATAAATTTATGATAACCCTCTCAAATTCCATTAGTAAGTTCTATATCAAGGTGTTGGGAAAAAGGAAACAAAATTAGTATGATAAATAGTGTTGGTTTGCTAGAAGATCGATTAGAGATGCTTCTAATGAATCCCTAAAATCCGACAAGATAAATGGGTACAAATCCCTCATTAAAAGAAAAAATGGAACTTTACAAATATAAAACAAGAGAATCTTTTACACCTCTCTCAGCTAGCTCCTAAGAAATTATGGAGGCCAATTCTAACTTGTAAAATTGTTTTAGAGGTTAGAATTCCCACCTTAAAAAGATTTATGAATCCCCTAATGTCATGAACAACATTCAAATCCTTTTTAAACATAATTTTATTTTATTTTATTTAGAAGACAAAATTTGGGGTTAAACAACTCACAAAAGGGAAAGCTAAGGACATCAAAGGCTACCAAGCAGAAATCCTAAAAATGGACAACCTATCCTTATCCCTTCCATTCACAAGATCTTTAATTTAGCAGTTAAATAGTGCTTCCCTAAACCTTGGAATCAAAGCCACATTGTTCCTATTTTTAAAATTTTGGATAAAAACCATCCCTCTAATTTGAGGACCATTATGATTAGCCCTCTTTTATATAAGTTATATGAAATTAATTTGGAAAATAAGATTAGCATATGGCTAGAAAGCCACATAAAAGGAGTTGAAGGCCAAGCTGAATTTAGGAGTTATCATTCAACTGTGAGCCATGGTCCATTCAGCTAACCTATTGAGTTTTATTGATTTTTGTATTGATTGATTTTATCTCTGAGTTTTATTGATTGATTTTATGAATCTTTGAGATAAAAGTTTACTTCATTGACTTTAGGAAAACAACTGACACAGTGCCCATAACTAACCTATAGAATCAATTATAAGAGACAAAATTTTATTTTGAGTCGAGAGATAATATGATAAGGATGTATGAGAATGTTATTATCAAGTTTAGGAATGCTAAGGGCTAGTCACAAGGTTCTCCCTTATCCCTTACCCTTTATGGAATTTACTTTACCAAGTTAGAGGATTGATTGGAAAAAGTAGGATGTGTTGTCATCTTTGTAGATGGAATAATCGTCATCCTTCTTCTTTATGTTGACTATATTGTTCGTATGACGAGGATTCCAAGCAACTAAAGATTATGAAGGATTGTTACTTTAGCATGGGTATGACTATCAACACTAACAAGAAAATTTTTATGACAATCAAATCTAAAAGGATCACTTACACTAATTCCATGTATGGAAATAACAACTTGGAGGAAGTGACTTCATACAAATATCTTTGAATCAATATTAATCACAAGATCAACCAGAACTATAGCATTGAGAAAGGATAAATGTAGGGTAGAAAGTTGACCAAATCCAGCCAAACCAACCAAGTAAGCCTTCACCGCTTACCTCCAGGCTCATTTACAATGGAGTCCACCAAGCCTTTTATAGGTTTCATTACATGCAATCCATGGACGCAATACCATGGGATACCCAAAACACATGGACCCAAAAAACCACCTACTTTGACCTAAAAACAGAGTTAACTCATTAACTATTTCACCAAGTTAAGGCTAACTCAACATACATGCCCCCCCCCCCCCATATTTATTCTACATAAATCTATGTCTAGACTTTAGATAGGTGACCTGATAAACCAGGGGTATGTATGCCTATCTAGGTCTTACAGACATATTCCCATTTACATGCAATCAATAATTTTTACAACTCCAAAGTAAATACATTTTTTTTTATTTTTTATTATTATTTCACGGTGACTTAACCATCACCACCCTGCACCTTCTATGTGAACACAATTGCAGAGACACAACATGGAGACAAAACTTCATCAACCATACCTGTAGCTGAATTTGATTCTTTTGTGGAGTCCTCTTTGGATGCTTGTTGTATTTTCCAACAATCCTTCTTGATAAGTCGAGACTTTCCACTAAACCAACATTTTTCCTTACCCTTAATGTCTTTTGACTTAGAACTGGTTGTACCTTTGTGATCTTTCCCTCCTTCTGTAGATCGACCTCTGACCACCATTGTTTCTATTGTTGCAGTTTTTTTATTGGATCTTCTCCTCATTTCCTAAGAGAACAGAGCTCCCACAACAATGTCATAATCAATGGAATCCATTGAGCTAAACCACATAGTGGTGACCAGATGATCCCAAGACTTAGGAAACGAACACAACAATGTAACCTCCTTGTCCTCATCTTTGTACTTTACTTCCATACTATATAATTGACAAATCAAAGTATTGAAAACATTCAAGTGATAAAAAAAATTCATACCTTCTTTCATCTGCAAGTTGTACATCTTCCTCTTCAAGAAAATTTTGTTCATCAAGGACTTTGCCATATACAAACTCTTTGGTTTGTTCCACAAACTTGTTTTTGTCTCCTCTTCAATGATTTTAAACAAAAAATCATCTGCCAGACACAAAAAAATAGTATTGAGGGCTCTTACATCCAAATCTTCCCAATCCTCGTATGTCATGCTTGTTGGTTTCTTTGTCTTTCTAGCCAACGCCTTTTTCAATCCTTGTTGCACAAGTAGATCCCGCATATTAAGATTCCATAGCATAAATATATTCTTACCTCTAAATTTATTCACCTCAAATAATCCAAGAAGGATCCAGAGAAGGATAAGAAAAACTTAGAACGCAGAGAGGCAACTCAGGACGCTCAGAATGGCTTCAACAGACAACAAAAGGGAAAAACTTTAAAGTTGTCAAAACTTAGTGGAAAGGGAATTACTGCTAAGAGCACGTCACAATATTTCTAACGACACAAATGTCTCATCAAACGGAGTTACGGATCAAAAGATATAATATGTCAAAGTTTTGGTTAACCTAGCCTAGTCAATAGGGGTGAGTCGGCACCTGTAATGTTAACGTTAGCATCAATACGGATGAAATCAATGTTTGTACAACCTACATGAAAAGTGTAGAGGGTGAAATGTGTCATGATGTCATCATGCCACGTGGAAGCACCAGAGGCTGCCACATGTCACTCAAATTTGGACTTTTTAGGGCACCATGTAGACAAGTAAAAAAGTTCCATGTGGCACCCCTAGGTGATGCCACGTGGCACCACCCAGAAGGTGCCACGTGTCTCGAGGTGATGTCAGCATACACAGGTGGAAAAATCAATGGATGCCACGTGGCCCAATAGGAAGGCACCATGTGGCACCCCCAAAATGCACAAGGAGGCCCCGTGACAATATATATATATATATATATATAAACCAAAACTCTGTCAAATATGGCAGCAGTTCTGCCATTTATGGCATATTCCTCCAAACATAGCAGCCACCTAAACCACCGCCAGAACCTTCGCCATGATCTCCATTATTTTGGTAGCAATTCCATAAAAGATAGCAATTCCGCCAATTAACCACCCGCCAAAACCATCGCCAGACTTAGAAGACAATACCAACCATGTGTTAAAAGGGGGAGTCTGTGGGATTCAACCCTGAAACCTCCCCAACAGACTACGCCTTAAAATATCCTTCGCAACCAATGCGCCAACCATCTCACTTATTACATAACTGCCAAAAATTTGTGTAAGAAGGGGCTTTCCGTCAGAGATCAGAACAAGAGACAAGACGTGTGAGACTAAGTGCAACCGTACGGATATGTACAGATTCGAGCACGATTTTCAAGATATATTTTGGCATGGATTTCAAGATTTGTCTAGTCATTTATTGCAGAGCCAATGGCATGCAAATCGAGGCAAGGTTGCCTCTTGGGTTAAAAATTTCCAACTTGGATCGAGTCATGGAGACAGTCATTTTTAGGTAAAACAACCCCACGAATGCAGTTGTGGTATTAGTTTTCTGATCTGAGAAAATATTTTGTAGCTTAACTCCAGAATGAGGTATACTTATGTATTTTGCCCAATTCCTTTGTGGAGTTAATAAAAAGACCTACCCATTTGAGAGTAGGACCTAGAGACATAGTCCACCAGGGACAAACTCCGTTATCAAGTTCTTTGTGTTCATATTGCATGCTTATATATCTTTCCTTTTAATATTTTCCTTGTTTATGGTGTACTTTTGTTTATGCTCATTTAATATGATTCTTTAATAAGTTACCTGGCGAAAAGATCTTGAATCATGTTGGTATTAGAGCAGTCGCCTTTGACTTGAATTGTTGAGTATGAATGTTTACTAGGGCCGAGCATAAGCAGGGTGAAGGAACTCTTCAGACTTTCAATCCCGAAGTTGGTCATGCATCCCGAAGGAAGAAGATGGTAGAAGAGGACAAGCATGATGAACAAGAGAAAAACTTTCACATGGTATTTTATCACTTTCCAGAAATGGTCGAACGAATGTATGGAGATTACAACAAGAGGATGAAGAAGAAAGGGAACAAAAAGGAAGCACATGCAAATGATGATGCTTTAGTAAATCAAGGGCCTGGAGGAGATCCTCCTGAGCCTCCACCTTCGCCTTCAAGTTCTAGCTCTTCTTCCTATGGGCATTCTCATCACTCTCATCATTCTAGCCATAAAGCCTCTTTTAAGAAACCATTATTAAATCTTGATGTAAATTTTTCTTTACCTATGTTTAATGGAGATGCTAATCCCTAAAAGTTAGACAATTGGATCCAACAGGTTGAAGTATATTGTCGTGTTCAACATATTGACGAAGAGGAAGTTAAAGTGCAATTGGATTTTCTTCGGTTGTAAGGCACCGCTCTCGTATGGTGGGACAGAAAGATACATGACAGAAGTAAGTGTGGTAAGCTTCTTTCGTCATGGTCAGAATTTAAAAGAGATATAAGAAAGCATTTCTATCCATTAGGGTATTTACATAAAGCAATGATGGAATGGAAAAGTTTGAGATAGAGTAAAGGTTAGAGAGAGAATCATTCCAGAAGCAAACCCTATGCTAGATAGACAAACAAGATATTGCACCTCTCTCTCCAAGGATAACACACCAAACAAGAGATGATCAGAGAGTCCAAACCATAACCAAGAGATAGTGCAAGCCAAAACTGAAATTTGCTAGATGCAACAGCTGCAACGACAACTCTCCTCCAAATGTGCACACAAACTGGTTAACTGTAGTGCACACAAGTGTTGGCTTTGCAGTTCTGAGAATTCCTGCCAGAATGAAGACTGGCCTCCTGTATTTATACTAAAACTGGAAAACTGCCTGGGACGACTTCTCATTCTGGGTGCCTATTTACTTAGTATATAATATTTCCTTTAGCTGACTTCTTCTCTTGGAGGATAATAACCTAATACAAATTATCCTCTTGAGCCGACTTGTCTTCTAGGGTTATTAGCCAACTAATTAGGGTTTCTTCTTGCTTCCCAGAATATTCTATTCTCGTCAAGTTTACATGTGGAGGTAAATACCTCTCGAAAATACCATAATATCAACACTCCCTCCTAGCTAGGGAGGTATGTGAAGGTAATGGTATTGAGCACAAACATACCATTCAACCGATAGCATCAACATAGTCATATAGACTATCTCATGACTAGTTCATGAGCACCATCATCACTATCAGTGTCATCAGCTGCATCATCTATCGAAACCATACTTCGTTTGAGTAATCAGACATGATGCTGGATAAGTCACTCACTCCACAGAGTAACACAAGAGACATTGTTCTAATCTGGACATATGTCCTAGAAGAATAAATGTCCCGAACCATTTTTCGTCTAGGAAATCTCTATCCATTGATCATCCATCTAGCTCGTAATCATTTCCAACACTATTGGTAGTCTTCAAGGAAATCAGAACAATATCATGCAATAGA
>JASDQU010738769.1:17413-31343 GCA_032191745.1 Picea mariana
GTACATTTCTCTGATTAATAGAAATCGTGTATTACTGTATATCTGTGTTTATGGTTGCATCTCTGATACATTTATGTTATATTATTGAATATCTGCAATATCTCTGTGCATTTCTTTATTATATCTCCGCTCTCATTTCGTGCCGAGAATAATCTGGATCAGTGGTATCAGAGCAGGCTGCTCTTGATCGTTTTTTCAGTGCATGTCCCCGACGAAGTCCGAGTATAGCAAGTTGGGTCTCGAGCTTGTCTCTCTTGAAGACAATTGCTCTCTCACACCCAAGAAACCCTCAATGGCGGAAGAAAAGAAAATCGACGGAGCAGACGATCCTATCAATCTGTTGCTTGAGCAAGCTCTCACGCGACAGAGGGACGAAATGATGGAGATTTTTGCCCACATCCTTCAACGCCTGTTGATAGCATTAGGCGCATCTTCATCAAGCGGCCACTTTGGAGGTACCTCACCTTTCAAGGTACAAGTTAACTTTGATATTCCTGTATTTGAAGGACAAATAAATGCAGAAGCCCTAGAAAAATGATTAACTCTGCTAGAAGGTTATTTCTCTGTTCACAATTTTTCCGACAAAGAAAAGATCACCTTCGCACTCCTTAAAGCTCTCCCTCATGTCAAACATTGGTGGGAAACTTTCTGGGAGAAAATTTCCACAGAGGAGTCTGGAATATATGGACCGATCCCACTTGGGATTTTTTGTGGATGCGGTAAAGGAACAGTATTACCCTGTTCGCAACTATGAGGAACACTACATGAGGTGGACCACACTGCAGCAAGAGAGGGGCCAAGAAGTTTCGGAGTTCACCAATACCTTCCATACCTTGCACTCCAAGCTGGGTATCAAAGACTCCGAGCGACATTTGGTTCTGAAATACCGTGGGGCTCTACATAGATACATCCAAACTGAAATGGATTTTCTGGACATCTCATCACTCGGTGCTGCTTATCGATATGCTATTAAAATTGAGCAAAAATTTAAGCACCAGAATAAACAGGAATTCAGGTCTGCAAATCTGCAACAACCAAAGTATGAAAAAGAAGGCCCTAACAAGCAGTCTCCCGAAAACCGGTCCAAGACACAAGAAAAGAAGGGTCACGGGAAGACAAAGAAGGACACCGGAAAATGGTGCGAGTTCCACAAAAGCCCCTAACACAACACCGATGAATGTCGCTCAAAATAGTCATTGGTGGCCGAGATCAAAGACAAAGAGCCGAACCCTGATTTAGAATCTAATTCTAAAAATAATGGTAAAGGACATATCATTGACGCAGACCCCACTGCTATTTGCGCGACCGCAGCAATTCAACCAGAAGAACCAACAGATCCTGAAGAGGGGGAGTGCCTTTTTCATTCATAGATGTGGGTGAAGGGGACCCCGCTGCATTTTATTGTTGATAGCGGAAGCCAGAAGAACCTCATCTCAGCAGAGGTCGTCAAACAGTTGGGATTGTCGACAACACCACACCCGCAGCCATACAACATCGGGTGGCTTCGACAAGGACGAGATCTCTGTGTCAACCAATAGTTTCGATTGTCATACGACATCCAACCCTTCAAGGATGAGGTATTATGTGATGTTGCCCCACTAGATGTCTGTGATGTTCTCTTGGGCCAACCATATATGTGGAGACACCATGCTATTTACGAGTCTCGACCCCGTAGTGTCATTGTTACTTTGGGGGGTCATCTCTACAGAATACCAGAGGTAGTTCCGACTACTGTTCCATCTAAAAAGTGTCGCAAGGTAGTATCTCATACTGCAAAATTCAACTTCTTCACAATCTGTTCAAAAGGAGAACAAAAGGACACTGCAACCACTACAGCCTTGCCCCAAGCACCTTCTATCCAACAGAAGCAGATCGACAAGGCTGCAGCAAAGTGCAAAGATTCCTTCTGCCCATCGTCCTCTCATGTATCTCGACTTGTTGAGCAGCCTCAACCGCAACTGGTTCGTGACAGATTTCCACAAACTGAGCAGACGACGTCTCCAACAAGACAAGTAGCTCACCAAGATGCAGATTCAACAAATGCTTTTCCCTCTCCCCCGGGAACTCAACGCAATGGAGACCATTGATTCCTAAGGAGGGAGGATTGATCCAGGTGGATATCGGTGGCCACCCACCTTTTCCAAATGGCTCAAAACGACTTTCTGGAAAATTTGGCAATTTACTACTTTTAGCAGTTTTTTTCGGGTCCTGAACTTCCGGGGCCATTTTGAGGCCCTAAACGATGTTTTTTTTGGGTATGTTTCTCTCACAAATTAACATCTAATGATGTTATTTTTTCCTGAGCGATGTAGGCCTCGGATAGATCTTTCCAACAAGCTATCGCACGCCTAAAACGGAGATCGTATGCAAAAGTTACGACCCCGGGAAGTTGATGTACTCACTTACCCAAACGGGGCCCACATGACTTTTGGCGCTTCATCTCCTAGGGTTAGGTTTTTGGATGTCTAGGAATTTTGGCATTCCCGTTTATTGTAAAAAGGCCTTCAGAGCCTCGTTGTAATCATCTTCTTGCGAATGCGAGTAGCTGTCACATCTCTTCTCAGAGATACGCTGCCACCATTCTAGCGAGTCTTTCATTCTGTATTTTTATAGTCTCTGTACATTTCTCTGATTAATAGAAATCATGTATTACTGTATATCTGTGTTTATGGTTGCATCTCTGATACATTTCTGTTATATTATTGAATATCTACAATATCTCTGTGCATTTCTTTATTATATTTTCGCTCTCATTTCGTGCCGAGAATAATCTGGATCACTGGATGAGAAAAAAGGGGGCAATAGAAGATTGGATAGAGATGTGAAAGAATTCATAGCTTTCATAGATATAACGGAACTAGTGGATATTAGGACTAGTAATGGACAATTTACCTGGAACAATAAAAGAAATTTACACCACCAAGTGGCTACAAGGCTAGACAGATTCCTAGTCTCGGAATCTATAATCTTGCAAGGTTTATCTATGGAAGGAAACATCCTCCCCTAGGGGGGATCAGACCACTGGCCGGTGCAACTGGAGGAAAAATTTTAGGCAACACCAAAGAACAGGCCTTTCAGATTTGAGAAGTTCTGGATTGACCACCCAACCTTCAAGGAGAACATCAAAGCTTGGTGGCAAGAGGAAACCTAGGAACAAGGGACACATATGTTTAGACTTCAGAAAAAACTCAAGAACATAAAGGAAAAACTCAAGAAGTGGAACAGAGAAGTTTTCAGAAACATAGATCGAGCTAAAAAATTGATAGAGGAAAGAATGGAAAGGCTTAAGGAGCAATGCATTCAAGAAGGCTACACCGAGGAAAGAAAAAAAGAGGAAAACCAATTACTCCATGATTGGGAAGCTAGATGTAACCAAGAAGAGACCTTGTGGAGACAAAAGTCCAGAGTTCAGTGGCTTAAGGAAGGGGAGAGAAATACCAAGTTCTTCCACACATCAACTATAGAGAGAAGATCTCCTAACAAAATTTTGAAGATCCAGGATCAAGATGGGATAGAGAGAGAGTACCACCAGGACGTTGAAAACACTCTAGTCAAACATTTCCAGGAGATAGCCAAAGAACCCAACCTGGACCAGACTGAAGCAATCTAGAGGATTGTAAGGCACATCCATAAGTTGGTAATGGAGGGGCACAATGTCAACCTTTTCAAACCCATATCAAAGGATGAAGTTGACCAAGTGATCCAGGAGATGCCAAATGGAAAGGCCCCAGGCCCAGATGGTTTCACAGTGGATTTTTTTAAAGATTGTTGGGATGTAGTTAAGTATGATATTTATGGTATAGTGGAGGACTCTAGACACTCAACCTCAATCACGAAATCTTTGAACGCCACGATGATCACTCCGATCCCCCAAAAAAATGAAGCTAGAACTCGTAATCGATATCGACTGATAGCCCTGTGTAATGTGGTGTATTCGAAAGTAATAGCTAATAGATTGAAACCCCTACTCCCCACTCTAATATCAAAGGAACATGTGGGTTTTTTGGAGGGGAGGCAGATACTGGATAACATCATACAAGCCCATGAAACAATACACACCCTGAAAAGTAAAAATAAAGCGGGGATGTTAATCCAATTGGATTTGGCCAAAGCTTATGAAAAAATAAGATGACACTATATGGAGAAAACGATGAAAGCCTTTGGGTTTGACCATCACTGTATTAAATGGGTAATAATCTTAGTTTGTACAACTAGTTTTTCGCTTCTAGTAAATGGAGCTCCAACCAAACCATTCTACCCCTCTAGGGGTATAAGACAAGGGGAACCTGTATCCCCTTTCCTATTTATTTTAATGATGGAAGGGCTTAGCAGAAGAATAGAGACAACAATGACCGAAGGCAAAATCAAAGGCCTAAAACCATTTGAAGACTGCCCAACCTCAACACACCAACAATTTGTGAACGATACCTTGCTCCACAAAATCCCCATGGTCAAGGAAGCAATGACGTACAAAATAATTTTAGCAGAGTTTGGAGAAGCCTCTGGGGATGAAATAAACCACTCTAAATCTATGATTTATTTTTTCAACACAAATCTTCTAGTCCAAAGGAACCTGGCCAAGATTTTTGGGTTTTAGTGGAAAACACTCCCAACGAAGTATGTGCCCCTGACAGACAAGGCTTGTAGGAATACAACGTGGGAAGGTGTCATCAACAAGATGCAAGAGAGGGTTAGAAATTGGACTTACATAATTTTTAACCTAGCAGGTCAATTAATCCTAATAAAAGCAATCCTACAAGCAATCCCTACCTATCTTATGTCGATGTTTCCAGCCCCAAAAGGAATCTTACAAAAAATCAGAGCAATCCAAAGAGACTTTCTTTGGAGAGGAGATGAGGATAAAAATAAATGGGCTTTAGTGGCATGGGACAAATTGTGCATACCAAAGGACAAAGGGGGCTTCGGGCTACAAGACCCTTAGGTAACCAATGATGCCTACAGGGAAAAACTACAGTGGAGATGGGTAAAAGACAGCTCGGTGCCATGGGTTAAGTTGTGGAAAGAAAAATACACCCCAAGTGTCAACCCTCAGGAGATGATCAAGTTCACAGGTACAGGGGAAGGTTCAGCCATTTGGAATCTTTCCTGGAGAAATAAAAAATGGATACAGGGTCACAATTTTTGGGAAATTAGGAATGGGAGAACAATGAGATTCTGGGAGGATGCTTGGCAACATGAACCTAGAATGGAAAACCAAGACAGAGAGATTATCAAGAAATAGATGATTGGGTAAGGGAAAATGAAAGTCTATCATTATTGGAAACAGAGGGAGGAGAACGCCAGATGGAGAATTTGGGACAACATACAAGCACAAAACAGAGCTCAGGGAGGCTTGATGGTAAACGAGATTGAGGAGGAATTGGGAAAGAGGAAAATTTGGGTCTTGGAAGAGGAAGATCAATTAAGACGGGGAAGGAAAAAATGAGAGGAATTCAATCTAAGAGAATCACAACACTATATAGTAGGAAAGGACCAATAAAATCCATAACCCCACTGGGAGAGGCTATGAAATTTCCCTCAATGGCCCAATATTAAAGTGTTTAAATGGTTAATCTTACACAAGAAGATATTGACTTGGGAGAACCTAACAAAAAGAGGATTCAATGGATCCTCAAGATGTCATTTGTGTGAGATCCAAGAAGAAACGATTGATCACCTCTTAGATCTGTGCAACTATACAGCCGAGATATGGGATTGGGTGGCTATAATTTACCGCCAATCAAATAGGATAAGGGGTGATATCAGGTCCACAATTAAAAACTAGAAGGAGAGGTATAGCGATAATGAGGTGGTTAACCTGTGTTGGGGGATAACACCAGGGATGGTAATATGGGTGATTTGGAAAGAACGAAACATGAGAATTTTTAGGAATGAAATCCAACCGACCTCTAGGACAAAGGATATTATTATAACCCAAATAAGAGAGACAATACAGAGCTTTAAACTTAACAATTCCAAAAACTAGAACTCAAGCCAAGATCTAAGAATTATGGAATTGTTTCATTTGAAAGAATGGAGCCTTAACATACCTATGGCCCAAGCTCCACAGATTCAGATAAGAATCAATACATGGTTTCCTCCTCCAACAAGCTTCATAAAGTTGAATTTTGACGGGGCGTTGAAAGGAAATACTGGATTGGCAGGAGCTGACGGGGTGATAAGAGATAGTGGAGGGATCATCATACGCCTGTATGCTGGGAGCATAGGTAACTCTAAAAATAATGCGACAGGGTTTGGAGCTCTGGAACTAGGCCTGGAAATTCTACATAGAGAGGGTATGGAAAATGTCATCATGGAGGGAGATTCGACATTGCTCATCAACACAATGAAGAAAATTCAGTATGGAACCAAGGTCGGAAAGGTGTTAAGGCATTGGCGTCTAGCGTACTCCCTTCAAAGAATCAGGAAGTACTTGTAAACCTTGAACAGGATATATTTTAGATGGATTCGCAGGTCGGATAATGCCCTGGATGATAGGCTAGCCAACAAAGGAGTGAACAGTGACGGATATGTGATGGACAAGGTTTGGTCCAGAATCCCAAGGGGTCAACTCATATCGGATAACATACACTTGGTAGAATGAGATCATGGTGGCAGCTTCAGAGACGATGGTCATTATCCGACCTGCGAATCCATCTAAAATATATCCTGNGGTCACATCGGGGATGATGCTGGGCTCTTCGACTTGGCGTGGGACCTGGGAGACATATGATGGTCACAACACCTAGCCCCCAGCTATCATGTGGGAACAAGATAGGAAGCAAGTGGGCAGACTGAAGGGAGTACAAACCAATAGAAAGGTTAGAGAAGATAGTGTGGGAGAGAGGTCAAGTTGTAGGCCGGAAATTCATGGCGAGATAAGGGGCTTGGAGATGGTGGTAATTAAGGGCGGGTCATCGCCCCCCAGGAAAAGTACGAGATCCAGAGAATCCAGATACAGAGATAACATGGATAGAAGCAAGGACCGGGGAAGTGATCTTAGCATAATGGACCAATATTCCTTACCCACTAATAAGGAGGGTCGATCTCACCACCTCAAACTAGAATTAGTAGGAGTTACATGTACTCAGAAGAGATACCTTTATAAGGAGAAGAGTTGTAGACAGGGCTACAACCAGAAGGGTTTAGCTAGTGGTGAAAGGTATAGTCTCAAGCTCAGGTCGGTTAAGGGGAGATGTAGAGTGAGGAACCAAGAGAAAGGGCATAGTAGAGAGTCAGGTAAGTATAAGGGCATGGCACGCATGAAACATACCAAGAGAAAGAGAAGTCCCTAGGGGAAAGAGATCCCGAAAATCTCGATGTGTTTGATGAGAATCGAGTAGGCTGTGAGAGATGTAGCGAACACGTTCCAGACGAAGGTCTCGCAGAAAGGGAAGGAAGGAGTGAATAAGTGTTAGGAAGAGATCAAGGAGGAGCAGAGTGGAAAGGAGTGGGGGGATATTTCCCAGGAGGTAGACTGGATAAAATATTTGGGGGCTACTCGCCCCAGGGAAACCCTCTGAACGATGGAGACAACATGGGTCACCAAATTGATGATAGGTAAGGTAAAGTATGATTGGGAGGAGGCACGCAAGGATGACCACTAGGAGATTAAACCCATGTTGGAATAAATTCATCATTGAATCAGTGGGTTAGAAACCATCGTCAAGTTGTTAGTGGATGTAGAGAAGAACCAACAAAGTAAGCAAGAGCGGCTCACAGCGCAGTTCCATCTATTCTTGAGATATGTACACCATCTAGAAATAACACCTGTAGATGGATAAGGAGGACCGGCTCATATCTGAAGGACCAGAACAATCTCCCCAAAGGAGGACAACAAAGGCCAAGCGGGAGGGGTGGCAGACCACTCCCAGGTATTCTAGCGTTTTTTAGTTTTTTGTCTGTGTTTCCTTTTGTCGGTACTAGCAGTTATTCCCAGGATGTAGTGGGGTGTGTTGTAGGTAGTTTTAGTCTTTAGTAGTCTCATCCAAAGACACACAAATAATCCTAGGCTTAGTTGTTCGGATAGTTAGCTTTTTCTCGTTTTTGTGGATATGCCTCTCAAACTTTAAAATGGAGGATTGGTCTGGTTTCCAGTTTTGGTAGACTAGTAACCTCTAGGCATATGATCAAGGACAAGATGTAAGGTGTATACCTGGTTTGGTTTCCTTTTGGCAGACTAGGGTCACCAGTTTGTATAATATTTACTATAGTAATATAGTGTTCTACTATGATTTAGAAAAAAATAAAACTATATATATTATTGTAATTTTTAAGACGTTTTTAGTAAATGCGACAAAACTCCTTATCATTTCAAACATTTGTATTTTTATTTTAAAAATTTATTCATTTTAAAAACTAGTATAACACAAATAATAACTCCTCACACACATACATAAGAATTTGGGGGTTGGGGTATCAAAAACATTGAATTTTTTAGTCAATCTTTAACACTGAAAGTATTTGGAGAATTTGCATAGGATCAAGCTTATGTTTTTTTTTAGGTATGTTTTCTATATAAACAATATCAAGCATACAAGTTTATTCTTGGGATAAAGTTCCCATAAATGGAAACCAACTCGATGTCAGTGAAATGTCAAGTTTGATATGCCTCGCAGGGCCAAAAGATTGAACCAATAACACAGATATAGAGTAAAATCGAGGCCAAAGAGCTAGCCAAAAATACAAAACTAAACTGATAACTTGTCTTTTGAAACAAAGACATCTAATCCGAGAAATGAACTTGGCCTTCAATTGAGGTATCATCAATTCATCCTAGAGGAAGGAGAATGGGTCGCTACGTACATACTGTATCTTGAGCTAACAGAGCATCTGGATTGTCTCGCATTTCCACAATCATGGAGATTCGAAGGTCCCACAAGTCAAGTTTGAATTTGAGGTCGTCTACCTCACTACAAAGCTCAAAAATCAAATGTTGGAGGATGCCCAAGGCGTCGTGAACTAGTTGTGTGTTCCCATCAGACAAAGAGTGTGGAGAGACGAAAGGAAAGTCCCATGAATTGTGGCTCATTGTACCTGTTGTAGAGGCTCGAGGAGCGCTGGTGGGAAAGGACGAACCCTATAACGTGCTTGGAGAAAACCCCAAAGAGTTACCATGAAAATCAAACCATTCGATCTTACATCCCTAACCTATGGAAGTATGCTCAATGTTTTGCTAACTAGGGGAGGCTAAGCCCTATGGATAATTCTCAGATATGTGCCTCTTACTTCCGATGCTAGTGCTTCTAGATCTAATGGTGATTTGACCGGGAGGAATATGGTCATCCCTGCCTCGTTTGGAGCATCCCCTCTGGTGCGACATAATGAATCTCAAATCAACCTTCGCCACCTAAACTGAAACAATCTGATGCCTATTCCAATGCCAACAATGGAAGAAACAATGTCAAACTAGAGGGGAAGTCACATTTTCAATGGACTCGAGGAGCCATTCCACTACCATATCTCTTTTGCATGATAGGGGGAGAGTCGTTAATGTCACCATAAAATCAAAGTACCAGGATTTAAGGACTATTGCATCAACATTGTTATACTTCGACCCATGAAGAAGGTTTATTTGTTGTAAGTACCAGAAATTAGTGATACCAAAATCCTATTGCGGAGATATTCCCACGCTCCCACAAATGGTTTGAGGCCCGTGTTTCTAGGTGTCGCGATGTCCAAATGCCAAATCAATGCCCATGATCATTTGATATCAATCCATACAGGGAGGATCAAGCCTATGTTACCTAGTCACAAGAGAAAAATATATTGACCTTATGCCCCTAGACAACTAGATAAGAAACTTTGAAAATTACATCTATTGATCCGGATTATTTTCGGTACGAAATGAGAGTGGAGATATAATAAAGAAATTCACAGAGATATTGCAGATATTCAATAATATAACAGAAATGTATCAGAGATGCAACCATAAACACAGATATATAGTAATACACGATTTCTATTAATGAAATAAATGTACAGAGATTGTAAAAATACATAGTGAAAGACTCACTAGAATGGTGGCAACTTATCTCTGAGAAGAGATGTGATGGCTACTCACATTCGCAAGAAGATGATTACAATGAGGCTCTGAAGGAATTTTTACAATAAATAGGAATGCCAAAAACCCTAGACATCCAAAAACCTAACCCTAGGAGATGAAGAGCCAAAAGTCATGTGGGCCCTGTTTGGGTAAGTTAGTACATCAACCTCTCGGGGTCGTAACTTTTGCATACAATCTCTGTTTTAGGCGTATGATAGCTCATTGGAAAGGTATCATCGAGGAGATTCATTTTGGGGGCTCAATCATGCTTCAAGTATCATTGAGAACCATGATCTCAAAAAACCTTCATTTGGGCCCTTAAAATGGCCCCATAAGTTAAAAACTGCTAAAAATAGTAAATTGTCAAAATTGCCAGAAAACTGTTTTGAGCCAGTCGGAAAAGGTGGGTGGCCACTGATATCCACCTATATCAATACTCCCTCCTTAGGAAGAAATGGTCTCCATTGCGTTGAGTTCCCGGGGGTGAGGGAAAAGCGTTTGCTGAATCTACATCTTGGTGAGCTACTTGTATTGTTGGAGACGTTGCGCTGCTTAGTTTGTGGAAGTCTGTCATGAACCTGTTGAAGCTAAGGCTGTTCAAAAAGTGGAGCTACATGAGAGGTCGATGTGAAGAAGGAATCTTTGCAATTTGTTGCAACCTTGTCAACCTGCTTCTAGTTGATAGAAGGTGCAGGGGGCGAGGCTATAGTGGTTGCAGTGTCCTTATGTTCCCCTTTTGAACAGATTGTGAAGAAGCTGAATTTTGAAGTATGAGATACTAGCTTGAGACACTTTTTAGGTGAAACAATAGTTGGAAATACCTCTGGTATTCTGTAGAGATGACCCCCCAAAGTAACAATGACACTACAAGGTTGAGACTCATAAACAACATGGCGTCTCCACATATATGGTTGGCCCAAGAGAACATCACATACATCCAGTGGGGAAGCATCACATAATACCTCATCCTTGAAGGGTTGGATGCCGTATGAAAATCGACACTGTTGGATGACATGAAGATCTCGTCCTTGCCGAAGCCACCCGATGTTGTATGGCTGTGGGTGTGGTGTTGTCGACAATCCCAACTGTTTGACGACCTATGTTGAGATGAGGTTCTTCTAGCTTCCACTATCAACAATAAAATGCAGCGGGGTCCCCTTCACCTACATCTGTGAATGAAAAAGGCGCTCCCCCTCTTCAGGATTTGTTGGTTCTTCTGGTTGAATTGCTGCGATCGCGACAATAGCAGTGGGGTCTACGCCAATGATCTATCCTTTACTAGTATTTTCATAATTAGATTCTGAATCAGGGTTCGGCTCCTTGTATTTGATATTGGCCACTAATGACTGTTTTGAGCGACATTCATCGGTGTTGTGCCGGGGGATTTTGTGGAAATCACACCATTTTCCAGTGTCCTTTGTCTTCCTGTGGCCCTTCTTTTCCTGTGGCTTGGACTGGTTTTCAGGAGAATGTTTGTTAGGGTTGTCTTTGTCATACTTTGGTTGCTGCGGATTTGTAGACCCGAGCTCTCGTTTGTTTTGGTGCTTAGATTTCTTCTCGATTTTAACAACATATCGATAGGCAACATCGAGTGATGAGATGTCTAGAAATTCCATTTCAGTTTGGATGTATTTGTGTAGAGCCCCACGGTATTTCAGAACCAAATGTCGTTCAGAGTCTTTGATACCGAGCTTGGTGCGCAAGGTATGGAAGGTATTGGTGAAATATGTAACTACTTGGCCCCTCTCTTGCCGCAGTGTGGTCCATCTCATGTACTGGTCCTCATAATTTCCAACAGGGTAATATTGTTCCTTTACCACATCCACAAAAAATTCCCAAGTGGGCTCGACCCCATATATTCCGGACTCCTCTGTGGAACTCTGCTCCCAGTAAATTTCCCACCAATGTTTGACAAGGGGGAGAGCCTTAAGGAGCATGAAGATGATCTTTTCTCTGTCGAAAAAATTTTGAACAGAGAAATAACCTTCTAACATATTTAACCATTTATCTAGGGCATCCACATCTATCTGACCTTCAAATATAGGAATATCAAAATTGACCTGTACCTTAAAAGGTGAGGTGCATCCAAAGTGGCCGCTTGATGAAGATGCGTTTGACACTATCGGGAGGTGTTGAAGGATGTGGGAAAAATTCTCCATCATTTCGTCCCTCTGTCGCGTGAGAGCTTGCTCAAGCAATAGATTGATAGGATCGTCTGCTTCGTCGTTTTTCTTTTTTTCCGCCATTGAGGGTTTCTTGGGTGTGCAAGAGCGATTGTCCTCAAGAGAGACAAGCTGGAGACCCAACTTGCTATAATCGGAGCTCATCGGGGACATGCACTGAAAAAACGATCAAGAAAAACCTGCTCTGATACCACTGATCCAAATTATTTTCGGTAGGAAATGAGAGCAGAGATATAATAAAGAAATTCACAGAGATATCGCAGATATTCAATAATATAACAGAAATGTATCATAGATGCAACCATAAACATAGATATACAGTAAAACATGATTTCTATTAATGAAATAAATGTACAGAGACTGTAAAAATACAGAGTGAAAGACTCACTAGAATGGTGGCAGCTTATCTCTGAGAAGAGATGTGATGGCTACTCGCATTCACAAGAAGATGATTACAATGAGGCTCTGAAGGAATTTTTACAATAAATAGGAATGCCAAAATCCCTAGACATCCAAAAGCCTAACCCTAGGAGATGAAGCGCCAAAAGTCACGTGGGCCCTGTTTGGGTAAGTTAGTACATCAACTTCCCGTGGTCGTAACTTTTGCATACGATCTTCGTTTTAGGTGTATGATAGCTCCTTGGAAAGGTATCATCGAAGAAATTCATTTTGGGGGCTCAATCATGCCTTTGGCTATTATTGAGAACCTCGATCTTGAAAAACCTTCATTTGGGCCCTCAAAATGGCCCCAGAAGTTAAAAACTACTAAAAATAGTAAATTGCCAAAATTGCCAGAGAACTGTTTTGAGCTAGTCGGAAAAGGTGGGTGGCCACTAATATCCACCTGGATCATATATTAACCGAAAGGAAATGTGCATTTATTTTCCAATAATTGGCTCATGGTTGGCATGGCAAGTGGTTTATGGTAGTAAGCTTAAAGTAGGAATGGATCCTTGGATTGGTTGCAAAGGTTACTTTAGACTCTCTAAGAATATATTGGACCATATGCACTCATTAAATATTCATGTGTTATTTAATGTATTTACTCATATTCAAAGGGTGATGTGGTGTGAGAGATGGAATGCCTCCAAGTACTTGAGACTCTGTGAAGTTCTAGCAGAGGAGTGAAAGTGTTTCACATGACAACCGGAAGCTATAAACCTCAAGATTCATCTTGGTCATGACAAATTAGTATGGTCCTTGAAGTTGGTGAATGGTTCCTACACTATCAAGTTATGTTTATGCTTCTATTTTTGCACAATATATATAGGTAGGCCAAGAGTGGTAGTGGAAACAAGGCTCTATACTAGTGGGAAGTGTTTCATCGAAAGGAATGACAAGCCTTGAAATTTTCCATATTTGTAGGGAGAGTGGGGAAACAATTCAACATCTTCTTGTTGATTGCCACAGTACCTTGGTAGTTTGGGATGCCCTTGAAACCTCATATGGCACTGGGCCAATCCTTATCCGAAGCCTTAAAGTCATGGATGTATGATTCCTTTGTAAAATATAAAAAGTCTTTTCCTTTGTTGGTACACTAGGACATTTGACTTTCTGGGAATGAAGCCATTTTTCAAGATCAAATTTTATCTCTAGTACATGTCTTTCACGAGGTCAAATAAATTTTAGAAGATTTCAAGGTTCACGTGAAAGAAGAAATGCTTAGGAAGGTTGGTGAGTTGGACTAAGATGTTGCATTAGC
>JASDQU010738769.1:31463-59634 GCA_032191745.1 Picea mariana
TATAGCAGAGGTAGGTGACCAAAGATTTTTGTGGAGGTTTTTTAGCAGTGCTCTTGTAAGGGATAAATGCACTGGTGCAAACAAAATATGGACACCCCGGTGCTTCAACATTAAGGTGAATTTTTATCCGCTAAAAATGAAAAAAAATAGTAGAGGAGGGCGTCCATAGGTTTTAGTGGAAGTTTTTTTTTTAATTTTTCTGGTGCTTTTGTTGTATTATGGCGCACAAGTTCTCACATAAACATAATACCCTAGTGCGTACAACTATAAGACACACTAAAGAATAGTAACATAAGAAAACTGACCATACCAATTTTCATTGTTACACTTCATTCTATGCTTCCAACCCCTCCAACAAGCATCAGTTCTCACTCTCCTTTCATGATCACCCACTTTGTAGTGCTTTACTATCAATTAAATATCTGCACCAATAGATTCTACACATTTCTAAAATTTGGAAAAATACTGCAATTTTTCATTTATTCTCTGTGGTGCAACCATGCATCTTTGGGAGAGAAGACACTAGGTGAATTGTTTATTACCTTGTCATTTACATTTTCATTGCAATAAAATTTGAAAGTGGCTTGAAATTTAGTGTTTTTTAGAAAAAATTTCCAAGCGATGCGTTTAAATGATTTGGATCGCCTCGGATGCTAGTGCATTCTATGAATTTACATGAATACCTGATAACGATGCATATAAAATGAACAAATACACTGGTTCTTTTCATGGAATGACATTGTTAAAATATCAAAAAGTTAACATAGCAGTGCATTTTCCAGAACACCCTGTAAATGGTACATTCTAAAATAACAACACATCAATTAACAAAATGTTCATGCTCTAAAAAAAATGAGCACTGGTGCGTTAAATTAAACGATCACACCGCCCAGTTTTCCATGCCAAACTTTTGTCTCGGTGGTGCATCAAATCCTTGATAATGCACTAGTGCTATGTACTTCAAGGCACCAGAGAAAATATATAATAATTTACCATAATGGTTCATCTTATTGGACACCCCGTTACCAATTTGTTCTAAGAGAAACACGTCGGTAAAAATGCACAAAAAAAGAAAAATAGAAATATGATGTGTTCAGTTCAATAAACACTCTAGTGTTGTTAACAAAGCAACACTTGGACAAATATTTGAAAATTTATGGTATTGACGTGTTTTCTAAAACACCCCCGTTATCGGTGGGTCATTGTTGGGCCCGAGATATGATCAATTTTATGACAGTTATTAGACACTTTTTTCGAATGTACATATGTGTTTTTCATGTTTTGGAGAGGCTTTTTGAAGAATTTTGTGCCAAAACGGTATGATCTACACCAGGTATGTATGATTCATGTTTAATGTTGATGTTGAGTATAATTCATCATGTTTTTATGTTTCCCAGGATCTAATTCACGTTTTGTGGTGTTACACGGAAAAACACATCACGTTTCTTCTTCTGACACTCAGTTTGACACTCCTTCCAGTACTTGATCCGGTCCCCAGTCTGACACTTCGTCTAGCACTGTGTCTTGCACAAAAACGGTGGGCGATTTGGCAGTTATGGTATTGGCGGCCAGTGGTGGGCGAATCAGGAACATGGGTTTTGCTCGTGCTTGCCCCCTCCATCTACTGAACCCTTGACAACTCAATTTAAGTTGTTAAGCAGGGCGATTATTGGCTCACTCTATTTCGGCAGTTAGGGCACCATTAATGTAATTTGTCGATTTTAAAAGTGGTTCGACCCTCCTGCGGTCGACCACTTGGTCTGTAAATATTATAAATACCACCGTGGTGTTCAGATAGAAGTTAAGCAATAGAAGAACCAGTGTGTTGGAGACAAACACGATTTTACTCTGTTTTGCCATTTTTCATTGCTAGATTATATAGAAACTGTGTTTTTGAGTTTTAATGGTGAAATCGATTTGTTGAGTTTGTGGTGTGCCTTTAGGAAGTGACCACGACTAGCTGGGGGGCCCACCAGTAGTCTGGTAACTGTTCTTTAAGTTGTTCATGTATTTTATAGCTTAGATGCCTCTTTTTATTTCCTGTACATGCATTGTTATTTTTCCTTTGTTAATTAATTTGTTGTTGTAGTTTAATCATTTAAACTCTCTTTCGTAGGTTAGTATGAAGGCTTCGGTTAGTATGCATTGATCTTGTAGTTAGGAACGAATTTGCAAATTCATAGAATAACCCCATGTGCAATTAGATATTAGATTGTGTTTTATTTATGCTTTTAGAATTAAATTTAAAATAGAGTTTGAAATAGAGTAGAACAAAGTTTTATTGCATGTCTTCTTTAACAAGGATTTGATGGATGGATAGGATTAGTTTCAATTTTTAATTATAGTTTGTTTATCCCATTTTTATATAGATCTTGCTTAACTAGTTGTTAGTTTACTTTTTAGATGTCATGCTTTAATTTCTGTTTTTAAGCATTTTCTTTCTTGCATTTTGAATTGTTAAGATAGATATAGCATAGTTTCATTTTATGTACTTTCTTTCCTAGAATTAGATTGCCATTACGATCCTTAGTTAATGATTGAATTTAATTATGAAGTTTGCTTACATAGCATAGAAGTACAATTATAATCTCATTATATTGTTGATGGTTAATAATTCCATGAATATGCAGGGTAATTAACATTGTTTCCGTAATGGATAAATTCTCATTGGATTGTTTAATCCATACCTTTCACTTTGCTATTGAGATCAGTGTTGGGATTATACCGCTTGAATTATCCTTTGTTGTCAATTACCATCGAGATATTATCAGACACCGAAGACATTCACACAACCACCAACACTATATTTGAGTTTTCATAGGTTAAAAGATAGTTTCCTGCTTTCGTAGATAAGAAGATATAGTTTCTTGCTTCCGTAGATAGTTTTATTGTTGTTAGTCTTTTGCGTTGATAGATTAGAGAGCAGTTTTTCTTATCATAGATTAAAAGTTAGTTGTTAGTTCTTCTTGCTTTCAATTATATAGATTTCCTTTTCTGAATTAGAAATAGTTTTGAAGTTTGAATTAAGAATATAGTTCACTTGCCTCTTAGGTTAGATAGTTGTTCAATGACAAGTCTTAATTATTTTACTTGTAGTAGAAGTTATCTTAGGCTAATTAGATGTTCACTTTCTTTAGTAGGTTACTTGCTTACTTGTATATTCTTGCTTTGATTGTATAGTTTCTTGTTTATTTACTTGCTTTCATAGGGTAGTTGCTCATTGAATTTAGGTAGGCAAGTTAAAGTAGTTTGATTTTGTTATTTGCTTATCGTCATGCTTAATAGTTGCTTTTGCTTATTTTTATGAACTAGTTTGCTTTAAATATGTTTTTCACTTGTTTTTCTAGAACTATCCATCGATCCTTGATCCAAAAGTACTTATGTTACATAGTTTTAAGTTGCTTAGTAGGGTTTGCTCATTAGATAGCTTTGCTTGAATAGATTAGCCTTAGATAGCCACTTCCTTAGTTAGACTATACTACTACCAACCCCTCTACCTTTGGCATATATTTTTCTACAACTCTAAATTTACTTACCCCGGGTTGACAATTTAATTGAGGGTTTTTAGTGTGTTTTAAGTGCATATAAAACTCCCATCATTTTTGGCGTCGTTGCCGGGGAGTTGTCTCAAGGTAAGAAGTAGTTAGGAAATAGATCATTTCTAAATCTTAGCATTAGATTGGTGGCGGGGGAGCTTTAAGACGAGAGGTAAGAACCTGCGCATCTACTATTGCAGGCTCCCCCAAACCCAATGGTATTTTTTCTTTTTCTTTTTCTTTTCTTTCATGAATAGACCTAGAGATCCAAAAGGTAGATACATTAAATCTGAATTAGACCTTTCAACCAAGGTTCCTTCCGACCTTTATGGGGGAAGGGACGTTCCACTTATAAAATCCGTAGACCGATACCGAAAAACATGAGCTAGCTCAACTCAAAGAGATAAAATAGTCTCTGAAGAGACTAACATAGGAGCACTATAGAAGAAGAAATTGAATCAATCATATTGGGACAGGGGGCAAGACCACTCGAGCCTTCCGCAGAAGCAAACAATACAACCTTTGCTTTTACACCACCACCAGGAGACCCTAATTTTGAGGACATTATAGACCCTGAACAGGTGAATCTTTTGTTTGGTAGTTCAGCCAATGTAATCATCTCTCAAACTGACACAAAAACCTTGGCACCAATAGTCTCAACCGGCTCGAGTAGAGTCCCAGACATCCAATCCATAGGAAGACCTTTCTATCAAAGAGAAACCTTGTTCTCTTCAAAGATAAAACCACCTAGGTACTCTCTTTTTGGAAACCAAGCCAATATGGATGATCAGAAGGACCATAACAATGTAATACATGAGGAGGAAGAAGAAACTGGAAACCAACGAAACTACCTTTGGGTTTCCAATTTTGGACACCACTCCAAATTTCAACATGAAGAATATTCCTCTCTCAACACTGCCTACCTTTTATGGTAAGAACAATGAAGATCCAGACACCTTCCTATTTGAATTTGACATCTTGTGTAGGAGATACAACTATGTACAAGATGCCCATAAATTAAAACTCTTTCCTGCCACCCTCAAAGACTTTGCACTAAGATGGTTCATGGGGTTGGGAGAATCCAGTATTAGGTATTGGGAAGCCATGAAAGACATCTTTATTAAGAAGTACCAAGACTACTGCAAGACCAAAGAGTCTTGTAATGACATATTTAAAATCTAACAGCTAGAAGACGAGACCCTCAAAGATTATATGGAAATATTTGGTTATATCTCCCAGAAGTCAAAATACCATGACCTCCAAGAGGATGCAATTAGGGCTCTTTTCCTTAAGGGAATTTCAGAAGAATACCTAGAGATGCTTAACCTGATGGCATCAGGTGACATCTCTCATAAACCATTTGCGGAAATATGTGAAATTTGTAAAAATTACTCAAGGAGTAGAGACAAAATATGGAAGAATGTTCGGGACCCTTACAATAGAAACTTAAAACCAATTAGTTCAGGTGGTATCACGAGAGCAGAGATAGGGAACCTTTTAGAAAACTTCAAGACAAAGATATTAAGCACAATAGGTTCCTAGTAGGATACCCTTAAAATAAAAAAGAAACTGGAGGAGGAAAATGCAGCAATGAGCATATATTGCCCAAGATGAAGGAGGAAGCATTCCTCAAGGTAATGCCCATTAGATAACATTTCAGTTTGTGGATTCTGTACAGAAGACCATGTGACTAAAAAATGTCCATCACTGCCCAGTTTATTAGCCATCTATAAGAGTGGAGATCCGGGGGAGTCTTCTTATGCACCTAGGAAGCCATGGCAGCCTAGGAACCAACCCATATACCAGAATCTACAATCTCAAGCTCCACCCTATTATCAACAACAACAGTGGAACTCACCAGGTTGGAAAAAATGGTCTACCCAGTACCAACATTCTTGGTTTCAAGGATGGAGAGGAGGATATAATCAAGGAAACCCTCAAGCTCTACCTATCCCTATGTCCAACCATCATTATCCTCAGTTCTCACCGAACACTCCACAACTTATGCCAGGTTTTGTTCCACCACCTTTACCTCCTATTCCACAACAACAGTTGCTACAATATGAAAATGCAAGCTCCTTGAGACCAACACTAATACTGGCACAACCAGTGCTAAATCTCAATAATAAGCCCCATCAACCTCTTCACAATGTTGAGATGCAGGCCTTCCCGACATATGTTATTACTCCTGTTCCATTACAGGAAATTCAACTAAGATCGGGAAAAGTTCTGGAGAGGCAGAGACCTTCAGTAGTCATCCAGGAAGAAGAAGAAGAAGAAGAAGAAACCACCAAACAACCCACAGATGACACTAGGTGGGAAGATGTTATTATCCCAAAGAATCAAGAACCCAAGCTTCCCCAAGATGAACCTTCACAAATTACGAAGGCCCCTCCTTATCCAGATGGATTGGTAATTGAGAAACCTACCACCTGACTAGAATTTGACATTTTGAATGAATTGAAGAATATTTGTGCCAATATTCCCTTGCTTCAAGCCATTAAAGACATTCCAATCTACAGTAAGGTAGTCAAAAAATTGTGTATTAAGAAGCCAGGTAGGAAACAAAAGGACCCTCCTACAATACATTTGGTAGGAGGACTTTCTGAGTACATATCAGAGCAGCCAAAACTAGCAAAGTATGGGAACCCAGGAAACCCCGTAGTGACCATAACTATTAATGAGGTCTCCATTGGAAACATTCTCATAGACCTAGGGGCAGCCATCAGTGTTATGACCTCTACTACCTTGGAACAATTACAATTACAACCTCTTCTTCGGGCTACCCCAACCATTTTGGAATTAGCAGATAAGACTAGGGTAATACCTGAAGGAATTTTAGATGATATAATGGTTACTTTAGCCTCATGCGAGTACCCAGTAGATTTTCTTGTCATTCACTCAAAGGATCCTACCAAATTCCATCCCGTCATTTTGGGAAGACCTTGGCTAGACACAACCAATGCATTTATTAGCTGTAGAGAAGGGGAAATGACCATCTCAAATGGTCCCTCTATCCAAAATCTCACCATTTACCCTCCAGCTCAACCTATTATGGAGAATCTATGGTGGCTTGAATGTCCATACGAGAATGAGGACTAGGAAGAACCCGTATTGCCAAGTGACCATGCATGGGCACTTCAGGAGCACACAACAGAAAATGTGCTAAACCAGTTCATTTCTGCTATCACATGTGTGGATTTTCCACAGTCTTTTCCCCAATTTGAATACATGCTTGGGGAAGAATTTCAAGAACAATTGGACCCATCATTTTTATTCAGGGCTACAGAGAAGTCTGTTGTCGAATTCATCTATGAAGACATCTTTACCCACTTTAGTGTCCCTCGTGAAATTGTTACCGACCAAGGCACTCAATTCACTTCCAAGCTAATGAGAGAGATAACAGAGAAATATGGGATTAAACACCGTAAATCTTCTCCATACCACCCGTAAGCCAATGGTCAGGTAGAATACACAAAAAACGTTCTAGAAGACATATTGACCAAGACTGTTTAGTTACATTATCAGGATTGGGCTGATAGGCTCCCAGACACTTTGTGGGCATACCGGACCACCTGGAGAAATACCACTGGGCATACCCCTTATGAGCTAGTGTACGGGAAACAAGTACTTCTATCTATAGAATTCCAAGTAAGGACCTTCCGTATTTCCGCAAAATTGGGATTGAACTTAGATGAGGCTCAAAATCAACAAGCCCTACAATTGAATGAGTTGCATGAAATCAGGAAAGATGCCATCCAACGGACAATATTAGTCCAAAACTAGAGGAGCAAGTGGCATGACAAGTTTATTAAGAAGAATCACTTCCAACTTGGTGATTGGGTTCTGTTGTTTGATTCCCGATTCAAAACCTTCAAAGGAAAACTCACCACTTGGTGGTTGGGCCCTTACGAGGTAGACACTGTATATGACAATGGAGTTGTAAAAATTAAAACAATTGATGATGGACAGGTCTCCTTTGTAGTAAATAAACACCGACTCAAATTTTATCATAAGCCCATTTCCAAAGAGGATTTTCTATAGGTCATGTCAACTGACAAATCATTGGCCTTAGTAGATGGGGAAGTCCCCCCTTGTTCTTGAAAAGTTTTATGAATTTCCTACTGTATATATGTAAATAGTTTTTGAATTTTGTTAATAAGGCAATTCTAGAGATTTCTGTAAGTATTTATTTCACTAGGAGTACACAGTTTCAAGGATATTTCTTCAAAACATTATTACACTTGAATTTTGTGTATTCTAAAGAATCAAATGAATATTGACTTACTGTAATTAGCCATATTTTTGCAAAAATTCTCATTTTTTAAGGCATTCTAAAGCAGTTTCTCTTGAAACTCTTCACCACTGTATAAGGAAGTGATACCATAACTATCAAGCCTAGAGGTCTCTCATACAGTTTTTTCAAGAAACCTGAGTAAGTGAGTCAAGTGTCTTTATCAAAGAGTAACAAGGAGGTCTAATTAGAGGTTAGTCATGGAAACATCACAATAACTGCAAAAGAAGGAAGTAAGTTGAGCCTAGAGATACTTTTCCATGATACAAGTTATTACATTAATAGTCATTTTATTTTTGAAGTGCTAAACTCCGGTGTGATATAAATTAGTGAACATATACTTAACATACCACTCTTTATCAGTTTATCTTTCATTACAAGCTGTACATTATAGGATTGACAGTACATGTTTTATGCTTTCTATAACATGTTCATTGTAGGTTTGACATTTTATGTCATATGCAAGAGGATTGAGTGAGCAAGGTGGAAAAATCAACAACAATGGAGAATTTTGCCTCTGCTCATTAACCACTGTGATTGTCAAAAACACTTCAAATTTGTAGGCTATCCATTATAAGAGGTGAAAATGTACTTAACACAGAGGTACCATATGAAGTATCGTATGAGGTGCCATATGAAATGTTGTATGAGGTGCCAAACGAAGTGCCATATGAATTACACACCAGTAACTGTCCTAGATTCCAGGTAACTAGAAATCAATTACATTCAATTGAATTGGTTGCAGGCAATTGATTGAAGATGATTTATATGTTTATGATCAAATGTCCAAGTCAAAAGACTTGGACATTGATCTAACTGCACATCATTACATTGCCCCCAAAAACGAGCCTTCGAATTCGAAAATTCCTACACATGGAAGCTTGTGTGCACATGTGTGCAACTTACTCCACCATAGGCGCATTCAAATTCGGGCTGGGTAACCATTATCTCAATTCGCCCTTGCCATTTTCTCTACCCTGCATTGAGAAAACGTGCCCAGCCTTTGCCATTTCTTCCCCTATTTGAATTACGCTAAGCCCGTGCCCAATTCGTGCCATCTCTTGGCCTGTTCGCGCCCTTTCTTGGTGAATTTCGCCTCTGCCACAATGCCAAAGAGGTATGAACTCTCTTCATATGCAGATCTTTTTTCCATTCCCAAATTTGCACAATGTAGAGAGGTGTTTTTGCGCGCAGGCTAAGGGCCATTTTTGTCTAACTTGCAGGGCCACGATGACGACCTCTCCATGCAATTTTCCCTCGGGTTCGATGGGAAGACAACACGTGTGGGGTATATTTCCTTTGAAGTCTCAGAAGAGTCCATTGTTGTAGCCACGAAGCTTCCAAGAATGGGAGATAGATGGTTCAAAAATCACCAGCTGTCACGCTCAAGTTATAACAGGGTTTTTAAGCCTGAATTCAAGAACATTTCAGGAGCAAAAGGATATTCTAGGGAGTGGATAAAGGTGGAATTGATCAACCCACTCCTTACCAGTCCCCCATCACTCCTACTTCACCCATGCCTACCCTAGATCCTAAGACTGATAGATTTTCCACATCGCTCAATGGATCTCAGCCTTCCACCGAGATCACTGATTCTACTCCAACCATTGAGAAGCTACAAAAGGAAAACCATCAGCTTCTCTAGCAGTTGGAAGAAAGGAAGACAATAGACACACACCTTCATCATGATAATGCAGTCCTTCAAGAAAAGGTTAAATCCATTCAACAGTTAGTTGATGAGATGACCAAATCCAACCACAACCTTAGAGCACAATGGAAGTAACACAAGAGGCACAAGGCAAAGTCTTCACAGCAAGAAGGAGAGGTTTTCAAAGCTGATCCTCCTCAGCAAGCCTAGTCACGAGAGGTGAGTTCTTTTTGTTTGTAGTGGGACCTGCAAAATCGTAAGTGTGGGGGTAATGTTGGGCCCGAAATATGATCAATTTTATGATAGTTATTAGACACTTTTGCCGAATGTACATATGTTCTTTTCATGTTTTGGAGAATCTTTTTGAAGAATTTTGTGCCAAAATGGTATGATCTACACCAGGTATGTATGATTCGTGTTTAATGTTGATATTGAGTATAATTCATCACGTTTTTATGTTTCCAAGAATCTAATTCACGTTTTTTGGTGTTACAGGGCAAAAACGCATCATGTTTATGCTTTCGGCACTCAGTTCGACACTCCTTCCAGTACTCGATCCAGTACCCGGTCCGACACTTCGTCCAACACTGTGTCTTGCACAAAAACGGTGGGAGATTTGGCAGTTATGGTATTGGCGGCCATTGGTGGGCGAATCAAGAACATGGGGTTTTCTCGTGCTTGCCCCCTCCAACCACTGAACCCTTGACAACTCAGTTTAAGTTGTTAAGCAGGGCGATTATTGACTCACTCTATTTCGGCCATTAGGGCACCATTAATGTAATTTGCCGATTTTAGAAGTGGTTCGACCCTCCTGTGGTCGACCACTTGGTCTGTAAATATTATAAATACCACCGTGGTGGTCAGATAGAAGTTAAGCAGTAGAAGAACTAGTGTGTTGGAGACAAACACGATTTTACTCTGTTTTTCCAATTTTCATTGCCAGATTATATAGAAACTGTTTTTTTGAGTTTTAATGGTGAAATCGATTTGCTGAGTTCGTGGTGTGCCTTTAAGAAGTGACCATGACTTACTGGGGGGCCCACCAGCAGACTGGTAACTGTTCTTTAAGTTGTTCATGTATTTTATAGCTTAGATGCCTCTTTTTATTTCCTGTACATGCATTGTTATTTTTCCTTTGTTAATTAATTTGTTGTTGTAGTTTAATCATTTTAACTCTCTTTCACAGGTTAGTATGAAGGCTTGTGTTAGTATGTGTTGATCTTGTAGTTAGGAGAGAATTTTCAAATTCATAGACTAACCGCATGTGCAATTAGATATTAGATTTTGTTTTATTTATGCTTTTATAATTAAATTTAAAACAGAGTTTGAAATAGAGTAGAACAAAGTTTTATTGCATGTCTTCTTTAACAAGGATTTGATGGATGGATATGATTAGTTTCAGTTTTTAATTATAGATTGCTTATCCCATTTTTATATAGATCTTGCTTAACTAGTTGTTAGTTAATGTATTCGTTAGTTTACTTTTTAGATGTCATGCTTTGATTTCTATTTTTAAGCATTTTCTTTCTTGCATTTTGAATTGTTAAGATAGATATAGCATAGTTTCATTTTATGTACTTTCTTTCCTAGAATTAGATTGCAATTGCAATTCTTAGTTAATGATTGAATTTAATTATGAAGTTTGCTTACATAGCATAGAAGTACAATTATAATCTCGTTATATTGTTGATAGTTAATAATTCCATGAATATGCAGGGTAATTAACATTGTTTTCGTAATGGATAAATTCACATTGGATTGTTTAATCCATACCTTTCACTTTGCAATTGAGATAAGTGTTGAGCTTATACCTCTTGAATTATCCTTTGTTTTCAAGTGCCATCGAGATATTATCAGACACCGAAGGCCTTCACACAACCACCAACACTATATTTGAGTTTTCATAGGTTAAAAGATAGTTTCCTACTTTCGTAGATTAGAAGATATAGTTTCTTGCTTTCGTAGATAGTTTTATTGTTGTTGTAGGGTAGATAGTCTTTTGCTTTGATAGATTAAAGAGGAGTTTTTCTTATCATAGATTAAAAGTTAGTTGTTAGTTCTTCTTGCTTTCAATTAAATAGATTTCCTTTTCTGAATTAGAAATAGTTTTGAAGTTTGAATTAAGAATATAATTCACTTGCCTCTTAGGTTAGATAGTTGTTCAATGAGAAGTCTTAATTATTTTACTTGCAGTAGAAGTTATCTTAGGGTAGTTAGCTGTTCACTTGGTTTAGTAGGTTACTTGCTTACTTGTCTATTCTTTCTTTGATAGTATAATTGCTTGTTTATTTACTTTCTTTCATAGGGTAGTTGCTCATTGAATTTAGGTAAGCAAGTTAAAGTAGTTTTTTTTTTTTATTTGCTTATCGTTATGCTTAATAGTTTCTTTTGTTTATTGTTATGAACTAGTTTTCTTTAAATAGGATTTTCACTTGTTTTTCTAGAACTATCCATCGATCCTTGATAAAAAAGTACTTAGGTTACATATTTTTAAGTTTCTTAGTAGGGTTTTCTCATTAGATAGCTTTGCTTGAATAGATTAGCCTTAGATAGCCACTTCCTTAGTTAGACTATACTACTACCAACCCTTCTACCTTTGACATATATTTTGCTACAACTCTAAGTTTACTTACCCTTGGTTGACAATTTAATTAAGGGTTTTTAGTGTGTTTTTAGTGCATATATAACACCCATTAGTCATAAAAGACAATGTGCCACTAAAAAGCCATCGGTTCTTCAAGGAACTTACAACACTGATGCTTTTCATATAACGAATCACACTGCCTAGTTTACATGTAAATTTTGTTAACAAAGCGATATGTTCCATAGAACAAACCACACCACATCGCATAGAACATATGTGAAATGGCATTGTGGGGCGTCTTATTGGACACCCCGTCACTGATGCATCCTATAACACAACACACCACTATATATATTTCGGTGCTCGACTTATGATGAAGTACTAGTGCATTGGAATTACTACACTGTTTGGCAATGCTTTTTATCTAATAGAGCACACCGGTCACGATACTTAGTAACTATTGTAGTAACACCAGTTACTTTTCCACATTTTTTTGCAAACAAAAATTAATTTCATTTTTGATAAAAACAAATTAGTTATAAATATGTGTGATTTATAATTTCAATTTGTTTTATCTATACATATGTGCTTAAAAATAATTTTATGTGAATTGGAGACAATGATGACGGAAAGCGCAGGAGCAGTAGCAACAACAACCAAAAGAAAAACAATTTAATTCACAAATTATGTATGCAAACCTCCACAATTAAATTTTGTGGAGGTTTTTCTTTACGGAGGAAAAAACGTAGGTCACTCTTCAGTGCCTCTTATAATTTAGTGCAAGGACTCAATGCCCTTCCACTCTCTCAACACTCTGGCTTGCATATCTCCTCCTCCACGGGTCACTCGACTTTCTCCAAGAAACTGTCCTTGTCATTCCCATAGCCATAATATGAAGGTATGTCAATTTTCTTGTAAATCACATACCTACACCTCCTCTTCTTCACCTCGAGCGGGCTTATCGAATATCTCTTTGAGGTAAGGAGGAATTTTGTAGCCCCAAAGTATCTGTAACTGGGGCCCTTGTTGGTGCAACCAGACACATCAACTTATTCCCTTCCAAGTCCGTCATATTGGCCCTTAATTTGACATAATTAGGACTACCAAGCTCTATGATAAGAGATTCCCAGTGCCCCTTTCACTTGATCATCAAGAAGGGAACCCTGAAGGATGTCTTAATTATAATACTATGCCAACCTCAAGAATGACCTAAGGCCCATATTTTATATTTAATAGAATTTAAGAAGCACATTTGCAAAAAACAATTGATGATCCATAAGCTTCACTAGCATGCCTTATCGCTAAATATTAAGCATTTCCTTGGCCTCAGACTGCTCCTCCATGAGATCCCCACTCAAGTATTTACTAAGAATCTCATGTTTCTTCTTCTCTACAACCATGCACTTGATCATTTTCTCATGCACTTGTTTCCAATATGCCCCTTCTAGATGAGAAAATGATCAAGGGGCAAATTGGAAACAAACTCTCGCTCTCTCTGTCATTGGTTTCCCTTATCTTTCTATACGATTTATTCTACCACATCCTCCTCTTCCTCAAACATGACCAACTTAAAAAAATTGACCTCTCCCCTCTTGATCGACAAACTGGCCTCCCTCTTGACAGAATTGATCTTTTTCCACTTCCTCAATGCTCTGGCCTACATATCCTTCTTCGTGGGCCGCTCAAATTTCTCCAAGATACCATCCTTGTCATTCCTATAGCCATAATAATTGGTGTCATTTCACTTGTAAATATCATACCTATACCTCATATTTTTCGCCGCAAGGGGCTTATCAAATAACTCTTTGACGTTGGGGAGGAATTTCGCAGCCCCACTTGTACAATTGGTTGCTGGAAGATTGTAACATGCCATCTTCCAGCAACCAATTATACAAGTGAGGCTGGGAAATTTATCCCCGACGTCAAAGAGATATTTGATAAGCCCCCATAAGGTTAAGAAGAGGAGGTCTAGGGAGCAGTGATTACAAGTGAATTGACACCAGTTATTATGGATACAAGGATGACGAGGACTGTATCTTGAAGAAAATTGAGAGGCCCATGGAGAAGGAGATGCATGATAGAGTGCTGAAGGAGTGGAAGAGGTTTGATTTTGTCAATAGGGAGGCCAATTTGATTAATAAGAGAAGAGATGTCGTTTCCATTAAGTTGGTCCTATTCCAGGGAGAGGAATCTGTGGTGGAAGAAATGGGAGAGAAATACAAGGGAAACCAATAGCAGAGAGAGAGAGAGAGAGAGTTTGTTGTCCATGTGCCCTTTCCAGATGAGAAAGAGATCAAGTGCATGGTTGTGGAGAAGAAGAAACAAAGGCTTCTTAGTAAATACACGAGTAAGGATGTCATGGAGGATTAGTTCAAGGCTAAGGGAATGCTTAATATTTAGTGATATGGCATGCTCATGAAGCTTATGAATCATCTGTTTTTTTTCCAAATGTGATTCTTAAGTTCTATTATATATACAATATTGGCCTTAGGTAACTTTAGGTTGACAAATTATTATAATTAAGACATGCACTAGGGTTCCTTTCTTGCTGATAAGGAAAAAAGGGCACTGGGAAGCTTTGATCATAAAGCTTGTAGTCATAATTATGCCAAAGTAGGGGCCAAGATGATGGATTTGGAAGGGAACGAAGTTGATTTGATTGATGCCACTCAAAATGGACTCGGTTACATATACTTTGGGGATACAAAATTCCTCCCCCATTTCAATAAGCTATTCGATAATCCCCTCGAGGCAAAGAAGCAGAGGTGTAGGTATGTGATTTACAAACGAATTGATATGAGTTCATATTATGGCTACAAGAATGACGAATACAGTATCTTGGAGAAATTTGAGCTGCTCACAGAGGAGGAGATGTGAGCCAAAGTGCTGAGGGGTGGCAGAGGATCGAGTTCCTGTGCTAAATTATGAGAGGCATTGAAGAGTGATTGTCTCCACAAAGCACAACCTCCACAAAACTTTAATTGTGGAGCTTTTCATATGTACTTTGTCAATTAAATTGTTTGTCGGTACATTTTTACGTGACAACCACTCTGGTGCACTTTCAATTGCACTAGTGCACTATAAACAATATAGCACACATGTATATTGTGTTTTTCCAAATCATGTTGATGTTATTGTTGTTTGATTTATAAAATGTATTATGAGTACGCTGATGATTTATCCGTTTTAAAATTAAATTTGATATGTACCACTTATTAGAATTTAGAGTTACCATATATATAATGTTTAACTTTAGTTTTATGAAATCGTTTACTTTGTATTGTGATTGGAAAAACTTATAACCATTAATGCCTTATAATGTTTATTTCTTCTTCAAGGTGAATTATTTGTTGTCCAACAAGATATAATATGTTGATTAAATATATTTACAAATAAAATACATAAATATACTAAGCGAAATTATTTTGATTTGAATAATTATATTTTTTTTGTAATAATAACCTTATCATATAATTATTCACTAATAATAATGATGATGTAATAATAATTTTCTTATACTAATTTTTATTATTCAAATATTACAAGGCAAAGTTATAACATAATAGCTTATTAAAATCACAATTATTATATTTAATTTTTCCAAAGATTTTTTTAATTTATATTATTTAACTATTATAATATATTAAATTTATTTAATTAAATTTAAATTATTAGAATATATAATAATAAAGTTTGATCCATAAAATTTAGATGAAATGGTGAGTGTTATTTGAATGGATAAATGAAATACTCCTATCCTCGTTCGAAGGAAGTGCTTAGCCCGGATGGGAAGCGATGGTGGACTTATGACTCTTGGACGTGAAGTGGGTCCAATCCGAGGCGAGCCTCTGTGTTATTAACTCTAGGGCAAACACCCGGATGAATTTGGGAAGCAGATACGGCAATTTTTAATTCTATTACCAATATTACCAATTTGATGAATCTTCTATTAAAAAATATATAAAAATATGTAAATATTAATTTAATCTTTTTATTAACAAAATTGAATTATTAAATTATTAAAATATGTAAATATTAATTTAATCTTTTTATTAACAAAATTGAATTATTAAATTATTAAATATTAAAAATAGAGTATACTCAACAATATAGGTGATAATCATTCGAGCTAACTCTTTGAAGTTATATATATATATAATCATTCGAGCTAATTGGACATAATTGTTATTATATTTATTTTTTATATAGATTATAGATTCTAATTACATGTCTTTAGCATTTGCTGTCATTTTCCACGTATCTTATCTTTGGCATGACCCGTATACATTTTTTTAATTGTTAGTTATCATATGGTATGCACTTTACTTACATGTTTATCTTTTTTTTCTATATGGAAGTTAACCCGCTGGGAACTTACCCCGATACTTCCCCACATAGTAGATGATATGAGAGTGGAAAGCACGATACTTCCCCACATAGTAGATGATATGGGAGTGGAAAGCAGCAAGTGGATGATATGGGAGTGGAAAGCAGCAGCCCGAAGGACTCGTAGCCAGGCTTGAGAACTCGTGACCTCTCCCTAAACTGGGAAAGTGTGCATACGTCTTACCATGCGAGCTATCCCTCGTGACCACTTACATGTTTACCTACTATAACCATAAACCTTATATATTTAATACTTATTTTTTAAAAGTCAAATTATTTTTAAAAGTTATTTACGTTTATATTACATATTTAAAAATAATTATATATATTAAATTATAAATATGTAATAATCTTTATCTATCATATTATATTAAAGATTGGCCCCATAAACAATTCATTTCTTTAATTAAATCATTGTGATATAATTAAATCATTTCTTTAATTAAAGAGAAACATAAACATCAACCATCACAGTCATAGAAACACAAACATCAATGAAAACAATACACAATTATCTGAAATCACATGTGTGTAATGGATTACTTTAGGAGAAACACAAACATCAACGAAAATAATACAATTATTTATTATCTAAAATCACATGTGTAATGGATTGCTTTATATTTATTAGTGTGTTATGTTTGGAGATAAGACAAAGGAGATTATGTTGATATAGAAAGAGATTTACGATTATATAATATCATTTAGAAAAACACAAACATCAATAATAACAAATATCTAAATTCGCACGTTTGTAATGTATTGCTTTGAATTAATTATTGTGTGATGATGTATTGAATTTGAAATTTGAATGTTGCAATTTGATTTTATTCTACTTACATACCGATTGCAATAAACTGTTAACCTTGTGCTTTTTAGTTTTTTATTAATTATTGTTTTTATGATTTAAATTTATAATTAAATTTTAGATTTTATAATTAATTATTGGGTTTAGTTTGGGTGGTTGGGAGAAATGATTATTATGCTTTGTTGTAATGACTTTTAACCCTATTGTTTATTGATAAAGATTTTAGGATTAAATACTCAAGAGTTTTTCCTGGACTTTGTAACTTGGAATTTTTTTTTTCAATATATCATTATCAAAATAGACATGGATTATAATGTATCTTTGTTAATTCTAGAAACAAAATTTTTTAGACCGAGGATCTATTATTGTGCATTGTCCATGGGTTAAAGTTTATGTTACTTCATATACCTAGTTCAACCATTGATCTATAACCACCCTAATATTGTTGTAGCATGTTAAGATGTACTTTGTCATGATCTATAAACTAGCTAAAAACTAGTTTTCATGTTTTTTTATGGAGTGGGATAAGAGTAAAATTTCAGCTTCCTTCCTGAATGGTTTTTTTTTGTGGTTAGATGAGAGTGATCCTTTGATGATGACAAGAAGATTAATGACAATGTCCTACTTCTGGTTATCCTCTTTTCCATTTTCTAATGTTGAACTATTGATTGTTTTTTTTTAGGGGACTCCGCATAATTTTGAGCTAGGACTACCAAGGTTCTCTACAACCTAGTATGGGGGAGATGTTGACACATAACATTACATTACATGATAACAAAAAAATTAAATAAAAATAAATAACTATGTACATACAATGTATGTGACAACATCTAAAAAATTAAACCAACATAAATCCATCTTAAATATGGATCTGTGAAGCATTGAAAGGGATTAAATTTCTTAAGGTGTAATTTTTTTATCATTTAATATGAAGGAATTGATACATGGCATGGAATTAAATGATAAAAAATTTGCGTCTTAAGAAATTTGATTCTTCTCGATGTTTGATAGATTTGGGATCAAGATAGATTTATGCCGATTACTCTCAAATGTCCTATGCAACTTGACTTGGTGCTCATACTAAAAATTGGATTTTCTCTTAATCCTAGTTGTAAAAAAAATCTTATAATCTTTGAAAGTAGGAGATTTCCCCTTTACTTGACAATCAATTTTTTTTTATGTTTAGTATCTTGGTTTCAATTGATCTTAAAGTTGATTTTTCCCAAATCCTCCCTTTGCATTTGAAAGCAATTTTGATTCCTAAATCTCAAGGAAAAGTGGAAAATAACTCCCTCGTTTTTCATTGCTAAACTTGCATTAAAGAGATCATTCTCTAATAAAAGTGCAACCTTCATCCTTTATTAACATTAAAATAGAGATCATATTCATTTACATCCCACTTCAAAAATTTTGCAATGAAAAATGGTAAACCATAAGGATACAAAGTGAGACATTCCTCTTTAAATGAGTATGATGCTTGGGATAATAAAAATGTGAAATATTAAACACCATAGAATGAATCAATTATTAAGCATCATAAAATGAACCAATTATTAATTCACTACATGATACATCCTATTCATTAAATATACATTATCCATCATCAAACAAAAAACCATTAATCATTGATTAACTCATTACATGATGCTTACTATTTCCAAAAAAGTGAGACATTCCTCTTTAAATAAATATGATGCTTGTGATGATAAAAATGTGAAATATTAAACACTATGAAATATTAAGCACCATAGAATAAGCCAATTATTGACTCACTACATGATACATCCTATTCATTAAATATACATTATTCATCATCGAACAAATAAGATACACCAAACAATAAACCATTGATTAACTCATTACACGATGCTTACTATTTCCCAATAAAACTATCTTCCAACTAATTACTACAAACTCCAAAGTAATTACTACAAACTCCCAACGCCATTATTCCTTACACTTATTCCAATAAAAAATCTGAAACGTGCTATTTGCCAACCACTTTCTTGACCAAATAGTAGGAGTTTTCATTCTCAATATGAATATTTTTTTTAATAATGTGCCATGATTCTTGCTGGTCGTTGATGTGGCTCCATCTGTTAATCGCTCTTCCTACCTATTTTGTCTTATTGTTGGTTGATTATGGTCCACCTCATACAATTTCCCATTCCCAGAAATGACATATGATTTATATTTGTCCAAACATCCAAAAGGGTCGAAGATGTGACATTTGACATAATTACACACAAATTATTAAAAAAACATATGCAAACGTCCCTTGGGTTCAGGAAACGTCCCTTGGGATGGTATTATGTCAACCTATGGCACGTGGGGTTATGTACGGAACTCATAAAAGCTATGTCAATTTATATTAATGATCCCGACACTTTAGATAGCTACATCAATCAAACAAAAAATCACCTTCTCAAACAAAAGATTCGGACTTTTCATACAATGGATTTAAATATTAAAGATTCCAAGCTGACGAAAATGTGGACACGTTAAATGACGAAATTAATCAAACTTTTTAAATTTAATTTTCCAACTTTTCAAAATATTTGGACATTCCATAAAATGGATTTAAATATGTGTTTGGAAGAGATTTTTCCTTCACGTGCCCACTTGTTTGACTTTTAGGGAAATGTCTATAATACTTGCAAATTGTAGTAGAGGAGTGGATATCTAACTTCTCATTTTTCAAATCTCGGCCCAAAGGAATGGACATGTCTTTTCAAGATACTATGTTGAAATTTTGCAAGTTTTATTGAAGTGGAAGCTATTTATTAAGGTGCTGGTTAAATGTTCTATTTTTTGGGTTTTTTGGCTAGAATTTGGTGATGTAAATTTGGACAAAATCGTTATTTTCTGTTGTTTAAAATGCATTTTTGAATGCATAAATGGATTTAGCGTACTGAAAAACCCCTGGAGCATTCAGATTATACAAGCTTAGCCACTCAAAACTACAGATCCGACCATTCATCACCAGATTTCGAGCAAAGTCAAACTGAAAAAATTGTTGGGAAACAACCGAAAGGTAGAACGTTTAGACTACTGCATTTATTAATATTAAATAATTTATCCCCGGTTACTGTAAATGCTTAGTGTTTCTCGAAACATATCTTTCGTTAGTGGTAGGTTTTGAGGGTAAAAACTATTCACCTTTCGTTTTTTTTTTTAAAGCAGTTTTGAAGTTAGAAACAGTTTTAATTATCCATTTAAAAAAATTTATGTTTCAAATTTATCTAACTTAATCTTCAAAGTTAAAGAGGGTATTGAACAATTCCTAAAACATTTTAGAATGAAATAATTTGTCATTTTTGTGATACTAAGAAGTTGAATGACGAAAATCATCTTCTTTTAGAATGTCCTTGCATATGCACACATTAAATCTTAATTTCAAAATATTTATAATAATTTTGACCTTCATAAACTCTTATTTCATCAAAACTATGGAGATTCTCTTAAGATTTGATATTGGTCTCGATGGATGGTAATAACAATAATAATCACCATCATAAAATACTTAGATACTATATAACTTATATACTTATAATATATAACTAATTATAATTGTATAATACACAACTAGTTATATTGATGATGATGATGATGATGATGGTTAACGTCATCTGAGACCAAAATTGGTCCATCCCATTACTCCCAACCTGTAACTGGCCATCCCTAACCCCAAAATAACTTAGCATGCTTAATCCTAGTATTGGTGGTTTATTACCAATACATCCTAAAAAGTACCTACTTAATGGTTGTGTTTATTAAGTATTAGATAAAATGCAAGTAAATTAAAAAGCCTAGAAAAATAAACCATTCCCTACCCTACTTCATGCCAAAGAAAGTAAATTATACAACATGCATCCCATATCAAAAGCGTAAGATACAAAAAATAATAGGAAATATTATATTATGAATGGAAACAAGAGACTTAAAAGAAACACTTCAAAATAGTTGAAGAAGGTGGGCTCCAAAACTACCTCAAGGGAGGGTCCTTTGTTTCCTTGTATGCTCCACTCTAAGCTTCTGGTGGTAGAGTGAGTATCCCTTAATGGTAGAAAGACCTAGGATAGGGGTGCTTTGCTCTTTTTTGGAGGAATTTTGGTAGCATAACCTTGCAATGCATGGACAAATGTAATGTGTAACCTCAATGGATTTATTTATAGTAGAATAGGTGGACCTGTTTTAGATCTAGCTTCAACGTGAATGATCCCTGGTTCAGAACTAAGAACTAAGAACTAAGAATAGATTGACCCTGGTTCAGTACTAAGAAGCTTCCTTACAAAAGCCCTTAAAGACTATCGACCCCTCTGGTAAACCAGAAGGCAACGCAATACACAGAGTGCACTGCGCAGTCTCACTCGAGATAACTCTATGGGTGGCTGCAATACTCAGGTGTTTGCAACCTGAGACTGAGTGAGATCTGTGGTTGTGTATTGTTAAGCCCTAAATAGTGGCAAATTACCCCTTAATTGGGGCATATTACATTAGTAATGTTATTTTAATTATGTCGGCTTGGGTCCATTAGTTGTAATTATACCTCCTAGTCTCCTATATATACCAAGGAGACATTTTCATTTGGAATCATCTAGTATTTGGATATTTATGTGGTGTATAAGGAGGTTTCCCCCTCGAAGAGGCTTATTATCTGAACTTCTCTCTTTTTCAAGGCGTTGAGTACTTATTCTGAGGTTTTTCTATGCTATATTGATATTCAGTTCTTAACATATGGTATCGGAGCTAAAGGTCTTGGGTTTTTTCTGCTACATCTGAGACACCTTGGAATTTTCTCTATAAATTTTTTTCTACAATGTTTCAGAAGGAAACCATTGGAGGATATTTAGTAGATGGATCAAGGTACGTTGGGTTCAAATTTCATCTCCATAGGACTTATACTTTCGGAGATACAACTTGTGTAAGATAGGGTTCTGGAATCATCCTGAATTGAGTCATCATGGAATTTTCTCTATAATTTTTTTTTCTGTAACGTTTCAGACCCTGAAATACGTAGGATATTCACATAAGTTACTAAATTATTTGTGATAAAAAATTCAGCTTCTGGGTCATCTTACATTTGTAGATACACCTTGTGGAAGATAGGGTATCTAACTAGTCCTATTGACTAGTCTCAAGCAGGTGTTCCGGGTAAAAAAATCATAAATTATTCCTAGAGTATCCAAATTGAGTGAGACCAATTGCATTGGATAATGGATAGTCTTTAGTATTTCTGGTACAATTTTTAGAATTTTATATCAAGTATTTTGTGAGGGGCACGCTAGTATTTCTAGTCTAATTTTCAGAATTTTATATCAAGTATTTTGTGAGGGGCATGCTATACAAGTGAGATCTCCTGGAAAGGAAAACAATTAACAAGCTGTGGGGAAGTTACCATAAATTCCACTTGACACATCCAATTTTGGTAGCGTGAGTATCCCTTAATGGTAGAAAGACATAGGATAGGGGTGCTTTGCTCTTTTCAGAGGAATTTTGATAACATAACCTTGCAATACATGGATGGATGTAATGGGTGACCTCAATGGATTTATTTATAGTAGAATAGGTGGACCTTTTTTAGATCTAGCTTCAACGTGAATGATCCCATTGTATTAGTGAAGTAGCGGGAGAAGGATAACTATTAAAGACTAGATCAAAGGTTATTTTTGGAAATAATGGATTGGTAAGGTCCACTTTAGGCCACTACGCCATCTTTGAAAGGCACACAACATTAATGAGTCGAAATAAATAAATATATTTTTTGTTTTAGGGCCAACACATAGATTTTAAAGGGATAAGTGTGTACCCCACGTGCATAAAACAAGGTATACACTATGTGCTATATTTCTGGTCAAAATTAGGTGTTTGAATCGATTCATGTCAGAAAATTAAAGTCATAAGACGATGAAAACAATGGAAATGAGGGCTAAAGGCTGCCAAAGTGGTGTGTAAGGATGAAAATACTCCTAACAAAGTAGGTGAGAAAAATTAGGTTGATAACAGTTCCCCCCTGATGTGTGAGGTTAGGAGCACATTGTATGGCTGAAATACATTAAAAGTTTAATTATATGATACCATGGGAAAAAGACCGTTGAAGAAAAGAGTATGTGCAACCAAAGAGGGAGGATAAACGTTGAAGTAGTCTCTAGAGACCCACTTGCAAACAACCAACCAATGGGGCAATGTGTGTATATAATCTCAATATTAATGAGGTGGGCATCCCCATGCTTGTGTAACTACCTCAATATAATATGGGATCATGGTGTGAAGGGGCCCGATCTAAGTACATAAATTGCCATGGTACAATACATCATAAAGAAGGGATAAGAGGAAATCAATCCAAGTACATAAATTCATTCAATATCCAGTCATATATATGTATAATAAAGGAATAATATCACTTGGAGGGGTGACATATCACAACAACTAAATCCCCACTAAACACTAAANAAGTTGGATCACTGTCACCAGTGTATCCTAGACATAATAGGAAGTGATGGAATAGGAAGCTTCCAAATGGGCTCAAAAACTAGTTGAAAAGAGTCAAATATGTCTGTGGTCTTTGACCAAACTAAGATACTGGAACCAATCAAAGTGTGTGATTGTCCATAGTGTGATAATGATCTAGGGTTCAACCAACTAAGTGAAGGGGAAAAATAGACTCCTCTTTCCCACTTCAAGGTAACCCACCAATAAGGCAAATGGGGCCAAGATACACACTGTCTATAGACAAAATCCCTATAATATAAGTGCTAAAGTCAATAGGGGAGGATCCGTTGATTCGGATTGGATCACTGTATAAATTTTCATCTAAATTGGTACTTGATGGGTGGAATAAGAAGAGGAATTAACTTGTAGGGCCCATTTTAGTGGCAGGTCCTAGTTTGGAGATTTGGGGTTCAGAACCTTCCAAATCCATTTTGAGGAATCAAATGACATTTTTCGGGGTAAAAAATTTGCAAGCATAGCTTCCAACCCCTTGACATTGTTCTACACACTGATACCTTTCCAATGTCCTGAAAAATCACCTCAACTGGAGTTCATATGTGAAAGTTATGCCTCCCATAAGTTGACCTACCTTATTTACCACCATGGTGTGAGTGGATGCCACATTAGCCCCCATTACTCACACATGTGGGTCTAGCCACATGTGGAATTTCAAGAGGATTATAGAAGGTCCAATACTTAACACTAATTGAGGGTTGAAATGTGAAAAAACCCTAACCCTGGATGACTATCAGGCTATGTTAAATATTGGGCCACTAGGAGAAGAAATGGTTCCAATCTTTATCATTGTACGTGTTCCATATTTGAGCAGAGCATCTAGGAGTGGGATTTGAAAGCATAATAGAGGAGGAAGTAGATTTTGTAGTATCCATTTAGGCCATAGTGTCATAGTCAACTCCATAGTGAGTGCCCCTTCCTTTGTATTTGCATATCATAAGTAAAGAAAAGAGAGGAAAGCATAAGCCTCACCTTCTAGCTAGGTTTTCTCCCTTTATCGGATTTCCTAGGACATGTCTTGTGTTCATTTGTGTAGATGGTGTGTTCATTCACTTTTTTTTTCATATTTAATTTATTTTCATAAATTTGAGCAATAAGCTAGTGCTAACAAATTTGAGATATAAGGAAATAAACCTGCATAATAAAATATTTAGTATAATAAAAGATCTATTATGATGAATTGTTCTAGTGGAATATCCATGGCAATTTACAGATCATCTCCTGAAAACAAAGTATGGGGTAACCTCACTATTCCATCATGAGGGTTGGTACAAGGATAATGAATAAGATTGATTGGGACTGAGATAATAATGGACAAGAAAGGAAAATAGTAATGGACTCAAGATTTCCTTTGTTCAAAGCTGTTAAAATCTCACTGTTCCCAATACTTAGATAAATTATTACCTTGTGTTTTTCCTTGCAGATAATTAAATTATAGCACATAGAATAAAATATGTTGTCTAGAAATAATACAAAAAACAACAGAAGCAAAATATAGAAACCAAGCTTCACATAGCACACAAATTTTTTTCCCTTCAAATAATCTTTCATTAAATAATGACTCCAAAATTATAAGGGCTCCCAAAATGGGAAATATGCCCACCGAGAATAGAAACAAAAATTTATAGCAAACTCCTACAACCCAACAACTTTTACACTATCGTACGACCCTGTACTGACATCCTGCACATACATGCCCTATACGACCTGGACATGCGCATATGTGCTCTGAACTAGGCATATGTACAGATCCTCAACAACTGATCTGGAATGTATGTACATGCCTTGTTGCACCTGTGCGACACGTATGTATGCACCCTTCTGCACCTATCCTACATGTATGTACGCACCCTGGACTATTGTTTGTTGCATACATTGTTGCTTCATCTTTGTACGACCTGATATGTAGTTGTACCTATTGTTGATATGCTTCCCAGATCTGTCCTTGCTACGATATGTCTGTTGTAGTTTCCTTCTCCTTTGGAATAATCTAATCTCCAGATGAAAGTCCTTCTTTACCCTTGCTGAGATGTCCTTGAGAAAAATTCCTTATTTTCTCTCTCTATGAGTCATTGACTCCAATATAATTGTCTCTCATGTGTCTTTCCCCTTCACCTAGACTTGATTTTATTAGCTCGAGTTATGATTGAATCAAACATAACCCTAATCTCCAAAGTGATTAATGGTTGAGATTAAATCTCACCTCACTTGAGATCAATGACTAAGATTCATTTAAATCACTAATGCTAATAACTTTAGCATTTCACTAAATTGAACTCAATTTAATTATAAAAGCACTTAATAATTCCTTTACTTAAAGTAAATTACTAAAGTTGAAGGCTTTGGATGACTTACACATGTCTAGACACTTAGACCTGTGTGGAAGTATCTATCCGATGCTACAAACATCAACACTCCCTCTTAGCGAGGAAGATACTTTTGGAAGACCCACCTGGAATTGGCTATCCCTCCGATCTTGGAACAATATCCCACACAACATCTTGAACCATATCATATTTATATACCTCATGGTCTGTTGCCTCTTCAATGACATTACTAATTAGTTCCATAAATTTTTTAAACTTCTTAGGAGGCCTACTCTCCCTGAAAATGATTCTAGGAGCCTCAACATGCTCCTGAGCATCCTTCAATGTTTGCATAAAACACTTACGTCTCCTGATATAGATAGAAGAGGCTAACTCATCCTCCCCACTTGAAGGTTTACTCCCTGAACTAGAAGCCTCTGAATGCAGTTCTGTCTTTGGAGCCTCTTTCTCCTCATCCTCTGCCACTGGTGGCAACTCATGAGACTTCCTAGATGCTAAGTTCTCCTCAAACTTAACATCTCCGCTCACAATTGTATTCCTCTGTGTTGGAATGAAGATATTGTAAGACTTTGAGGTCTCGTTGTACCCCCAAAATATCCCCTTCTCTTCTGAAGGCTTCAACTTCTTCCTCTTCTCCATAGGCACATGGATGTAAACTAGGCAACCAAATATCCTCAAATGTTCAATATCTAGATTCGCTCTCGTGAATTCTTCCTCAGGAGTCTTGTCCCCAAATATCTCGTGAGGACTCATGTTCTGCACATATACTACCGTGGTACATGCCTCTTCCCAAAGAAGCATAGTAAAATTCTGTTCATGTATCATAGCCCTGACAGAACCAATGGTGGATCGATTCTTTCTCTTCGTAACCCCATTCTATTGAGAGTTGTACAAGACTGTAAAATCCCTCTTGATACATGTCTCCTTGCATAAATACTTGAAGTCATTGAAGGTGTACTCTCCCCCATTATATGACCTCAAGACCTTGATCCTCTTCCTTGTATGGTTCTCCACCTAGGCTTTGAACTCTTGGAACCGACTGAAGGCCTCATCCTTGGTATTCATAAATAAGATCTATGTTTTCCTAGAAAATTCATCAATGAACGTCACATAATATAGTGCTCCATGTACTAATGGCATTAACATCAGTCTTCTCACATATGAATGTATAATATCCAAGATCCCTTTGGACCTACTCTCACTACTTGGAAAAGTAACCTTGGAATTCTTGCCAAGTGCACAACCTTTGCACACACCCTGTTGCTCAACACTAAAATCTGGAATACAAGGGACAACCTCCCTTTGAATTGGAAATTCCCTATAGCGTAGGTGTCCCATCCTCCTATGCCATAAATCACACACGTTTTCACTATCATGTACAAAATCCTTAACATTCTTACTCTTCAACTTGTATAAATTTCTCTCTCTAACCCCAATGCTCAGTCTTGTGTCAGGGATAGCTCCCTCTAGACGTATGAGTACTTGTCCTTTCTTGAGCATGACAGAAAAACCCTCATCTTCCATAACTGAGACTGAGAGAAAATTCTTCTTCAGTCCCGATACATATCGCACATCCTAGGACTCAAACGAACCTCCTGACTCAAGCTAGAACAATATTGTTCCCTCTCCCTTTACTGCATACTTGGCATCATCACTAAGTTCCACATGGATCCTTGAGTCCTTCTCTGTCAAACTATTGAATCTCTCCCATGATTCTCTCATATTAAGTGATGCACCATTGTCCAAGTACCAAGCACTCCTGGTGAAAGTGCTAATAAAAAGGTAGGAGACACCATATCTTCCCTCCAAATAACAATTAGGCACCCTCCCCAAGACAAAAGGCATAAAAATGAGCAACTGAGACTCAAAAACAAGAGAAACATGCATGAAAAAGAAAATAGAACAGGTGGAATAAAAAACCATAGAGGATAAACATGTGAATGGAAAAGCAAAGGAAAAGATGAATCAAACCAACTAACCAAGCCATAAAGGAGCTGGAGGAGGACTTGGGCCATGAAAACCTAAGAATGCCATCCCTTGGAGAGTGTTTATGTGTTTATGAGCATGAATCCACAATACCT
>JASDQU010738769.1:72159-82291 GCA_032191745.1 Picea mariana
GCCAAGAGTGGTAGTGGAAACAAGGCTCTATACTAGTGGGAAGTGTTTCATCGAAAGGAATGACAAGCCTTGAAATTTTCCATATTTGTAGGGAGAGTGGGGAAACAATTCAACATCTTCTTGTTGATTGCCACAGTACCTTGGTAGTTTGGGATGCCCTTGAAACCTCATATGGCACTGGGCCAATCCTTATCCGAAGCCTTAAAGTCATGGATGTATGATTCCTTTGTAAAATATAAAAAGTCTTTTCCTTTGTTGGTACACTAGGACATTTGACTTTCTGGGAATGAAGCCATTTTTCAAGATCAAATTTTATCTCTAGTACATGTCTTTCACGAGGTCAAATAAATTTTAGAAGATTTCAAGGTTCACGTGAAAGAAGAAATGCTTAGGAAGGTTGGTGAGTTGGACTAAGATGTTGCATTAGCTTGTTTTTTTTTTTCCTTTTTTAATGGGGCCTCCCAAGGCAACCCTGGTGTTTGTGGTGTTGGTAGGGTTATCTACCTAAATGCTTACCACTCTTTTTTTCTTAAGACTAGCTAGGTTATGCATCTCTTTTTACACAATCTCTATAGGTAGGTCAAGAGTGGTGGTGGAAACAAGGCTCTATACTAATGGGAAGTATTGCATCAAAGGGCATGACATGCCTTGGTATTTTCCATCTTTGTAGGGAGAGTGGGGAAACAATTCAACATCTTCTTATTGATTGCCACTATACTTTGGTAGATTGGGATGTTGTTAAAACCTTGGTTGATGGCATTGGGAATTGGAGAGGCCAATCCTTGTCTGAAGCCATAAAGTCATGGATGCATGATTCCTTTGTAAAAGAGTACACGTATTTGCATTTTTTGGTACATTGGGCCATTCAACTCTCTAGGAATGAAGCCACTTTTCAAGACCAAATTCTATCTCGTGTACATATCTTTCACAAGGTAAAATGCATTTTCGAATATTTCAAGGTTCATGTGAAAGAAGAAATGCCTAGGAAATTTGGTGAGACTTAAATGTTGAATTGGCCTATTTTTTTAATGGGGACTCCCAAGGCAACCTTGGTGTTTGTGATGCTGGTAAGGTTATCTACCTAAATGCTTATCATTTATTTTCTTTTTCCTTAGGACTAGTTAAAGGTTCCAATAATTGCATAGAGCTTAGTTCTCTTGTTACCCTTCTTAGAATTGTAAATGAGATGGGGATTAACATGGCTTAGATTTTTGGAGATTATATAATTGTTCTAGGATGGATCACTGGCCAATCTAGATTCTAGAACTTGTCTTTATAGACAATGATGGATCATGTTGGGCATCAAGAAGTAAACATCCTCAACAGTTGAGAGTGTCAACTGTTATCCCCTCTCCATGAAGCACTGCAGATCAGTGCTCCACATCGATATCAAATATTGGAGCAGGTACTCCTACGACCGTATTAGTGGGCAATCGAAGAACTTGAGCAGCCCACAGGCTGCCAAGTGCCTCCGAACCCCCGATTCCTCTCTCACCGCCTCCCGTAGGCACTCCCAATATCTCTCCCTCCAGTGAATTGGCATGATAAACTAATCACCTACATTCACATAGAAACACTTGGTCAACAGTCATCATTCATAAAAAATATCACAATTCAAACTTTCAAAAAACCCTTAGCTTTGCCTCCAATGCGCAGCTTTCAACCCCACAGGTGCGCAAATATGTGCATCTTTTCTTCACACAGCTACGCATCAATGCGCAACTGTCACACCCACAGGTGCACACCCATGCGCACATGTTTTCTACACAACTGCGCATATAACTGAGAAACAATTGTGCACAGTGCACAGATGTAATTCCAACATGTGTGCATCCCATGCGTGCCTACTTTCCCCACCTACATGCCCCCATGCACGACTATGTCTATCACAACTGCACATCATGAGTGGGATATGGAATTATACCTGCGCATCTCTGCATGGATATCTTTCCTTACCCCGTGCATTAGTGGGCCCACTCTTGAAAAATACCCTAGTACGACCATCCGTACGACCCCTACCTAAAAATAGAAACTATCTACTATGCAAGAGGTTGGGACCACTAACCTGACTCTTGCAAATCCTAGATCGGTCAGCTCGAACTCCTGTAATCTTCTAAAATCCTTCAAATACTCTTGTCAACTCACTATAGTAGCGGGTACAAATGAGGTGGCATCGTGGGCCCCACAACCATATATAGTCCCTTTTACCAAACTTCCACATTCAGTTACAGGAGCTTAGAGTCTCTATTTTCCGATCCGTCTTCAACCATGGGATCAGGGTCATGCCATCTACACAGTCATATTCCTCGGGTCACCATCCTTACTCGGCCCCTAGGTAGCATTTTTCTCACATCATGTCCAGGTACGCATGCTGATGTTCAAAGTTATCAAATAATTGTTATATGTTCTTTATTTTTTAGATATTTTTCACGTCAAGTATTTGATTTTCATGTGTGCAGGTACTTGGTGATCACAAACACTGTAGCCCCTTCAGGTATATGTTAGACACTGGCATGTAATCATTCCCTTTGAATATCAATTGCATCCCCCAATCATACCCTTCAACATTTACCTTTAGGGTCCTTACATCCGGCTCTGCAGTACTGTCACCTCTGCTGCATTTTGGTACTGTCTCTCGGTAGCACTCTCCCCCACATGAGTTGTCCCATTCATAGTCCCCTTGACACTTTGAAACTCATGCTTCTTTCACCTCCTAGGGATGGGAGTCCCAATAGTCTTATGCATCAACCACATACTCCTTCTCATAATTTTTCTAGCTTTCCCATTGAAATCCTAGCTTATCTCCTCACGGTTCTATTTTGATTGCGCCTCCGCAGTATCATTAACCTTCCATTTCATCCACAATTAGTTTTCCCATTTGCATATTGCCCTCCATTCATTTACCTTGTACAGAAACCCACCCATGGGGCCCCCACCCTCCACTAGTTCTCCACGCAACTTGCACCCTCACATGCCAAGCCATCTTGCACTGGGGCACCCATTTATGTATCTGTACACTCATCCCTAATTATTCTTTATTTATTTGATAATTGTACAAAGCCTTTGTTTCCATCATTTACTTAGCTTTTTGTCGTCACCCTTGACGACCTTCTTTTTTGGCAACACAACCCTTGTTTCCCTTGGTTGGGGAATCCATTATCCTCTACTCATGTTGACATCATCCATAAACCCTGAGTATCCCACAATCCATGTATCCTTGATCTCTGAGTTTGTCCACTTTGTCACGCCTCTGGCACAATTTAACCCCATGTCTAGTCATCACCCTGATGCTAGATACAGTTTCATGGTTGTTGCCAATCATCCTTCCAATATACCCCCAACCAAGCGCAGTCTTGAATCTCACCGCATCCTAACTTCGTCCATGTTCCCTATCATTTCCTGATCTTATCTCGTGGATTTCATGAAGCCCTTTGCTTCTTGAAATCACGTCTCCCTTTCTGTCGATATCAACACAGTTTCCAGAAGGACGACAGTATCTTGACTCTCATTACCTTTACAATGAGGAGTCTCGAACGACACAGAGAGAACCATCATTGCTCTCTGATGTCGTTGACCCCCATAACATTCGAATTCAAAAAAATCTCATGTTACGATGGGTCTTACCATGCGACTATTGCAGTTGTTTTATACCAGCCGAAGATCCCTGAATTTGTTAGGTCATCAATGCCTACGAGTCATCGACACTTCTTATAGGCGTCCTTGCCTCTTTTCAGAGTATGTTCACCATCAGAATTTTCCTCTGCCATTATCAAACCACCTCGAAGGGAACTGCAGTTATCTACATCAACATACAACTTCAGTTATTGTCTTACATTTTTGAGTTACATGACACGAGCATGGGGCATGCCCGCCTCGTTCGTATACAACTTTTCTTTTCTCTCCCTAGAGACAGATTTGGGTCTCACAGTTTCCCCTCTCCCTCTGACAGGATCACTCTTGCAGTTCTTATCAACACTCTTCATTACAATGGTACTCTCAGTAGAAGAAACATTGATTTATTTCGGCTATACGTATGCTCCTAACCTCACACATCAGGGGGCATCTGTTATCACTAAAATTTCGTATGCAACATTGCATGCAAATGGTTACATAAATTCAACAGTTCCAACCACCTATTAGTTCACTTGCAGCACCAAAAATGCATTTCCAAGAGGCAAAAACTATACAACTGGACAAAAATTGACATGCGCTAACTCACTAAAGGAAGCACGCGCACAGTGCGTGGGCCAAAGAAGCTCGTAGAGTGCACAATGCACCATATGCGCGACTGTGTATGAGAAACGCCACACACTCATGTGAACAACGCATTTATGGTTCTTGTCAACTCCTCAACCACTTATGGACCCGCTCCCAACTTGATTTGACCCTCAGATCTAAGATGAATCTGAATGGGGCACTGGTCAAGGAACAAAGGGTGCCCTAAAGGGTCCCTTGTTCACACCAAGAACTAGTTGAATAATTCCTTGAAGACATGCTATAAATGGAGGCCATGGGTGCACTAAGAATTTAAGATTTCCATAGTATTGTTATGCTGCTTCAATCCTTCTCCTTGGAGCATTCTAGCAACATTCTAATAGGCCATTCCACTCACCTCTTGAGGGAATAGGCTTTGATTTCTTCATCATTTTCTTTCTTGTTTATCATTGTAAGAAGAAATCTCCATTAGAGAACTCAAGAGCCCTCCCAAGGAGGAAGAGGGGTTCCATAAGTCCTCCTTTCTCTACAATGTTTTTCCAACTAATATAGTTATCCATTGGTAGCATAATCTTGGTTATTTGGTTGATTGATTTTGGTTCAAAGTTTCTTATGCATTGTAGTTTTATTTCCTTAGTTCTTTTTAGTTTCTTTACTTGTTTATTTCATGTGCTTGGATTGTTTAACTCATGCACTAACGTCTGTATTTTCTAGTAGGCCCAACTAGACATGCAAGTGCCCTTGTTTTACTCACCCAAGTGATGAAACATACACAACAACAAGCCTTGGCATTTTCCATCTTGGAGGGAGAGTGAGAAAACAATTCAACATCTTCTTGTTGATTGCCACAATACCTTGGCAATTTGGGATGCTCTTGAAACCCCATATGGAACTGGGAATTGGAGTGGACAATCCTTATCTGAAGCCTTAAAGTCATGGATGGATGATTCCTTTGTAAAAGAGTACAAGTCTTTTCCTTTGTTGGTACACTAGGCCATTTGACTCTATGGGAACGAAGCCATTTTTCAAGACCAAATTCTATCTCTAGTACATGTCTTTCATGGGGTCAAATACATTTTAGAAGATTTCAAGGTTCATTTCAAAGATGAAATACTTAGGAAGGTTGGTGAGTTGGACTAAGATGTTGCATTAGCCCGTTTTTGTTTTTTTTAATGGGGCCTCCCAAGGAAACCCTAGTGTTTGTGGTGTTGGTGGGGTTATCTGCCTTTTTGTTTTCTTAAGACTAGCTAGGTTACGCTTCTCTTTTTGGACAAGCTCTATAGGTAGGTCAAGAGTGGTGGTGGAAACAAGGCTCTATAATAATGGGAAGTATTGCATAAAAGGGAATGACATGCCTTGGTATTTTCCATCTTTGTAGGGAAAGTGAGGAAACAATTCAACATCTTCTTGTTGATTGCCACTATACTTTGGTAGATTGGGATGTTTTAAAAACCTTGGTCGATGGCATTGGGAATTGGGGAGGCCAATCCTTGTCTAAAACCTTAAAGTCATGGATGGATGATTCCTTTGTAAAAGAGTACAATTCTTTTCCTTTGTTGGTACATTGGGCCATTCAACTCTCTAGAAACGAAGCCATTTTTCAAGACCAAATTCTATCTTGTGTACATGTCTTTCACAAGGTCAAATACATTTTCGAATATTTCAAGGTTCATGTGAAAGAAGAAATGCCTAGGCAAGTTGATGAGACTTAGATGTTGCATTTGCCTATTTTTTTWARTGGGGCCTCCCAAGGAAGSCTTGGTGTTTGTGTTGTTGGTAAGGTTATCTACCTAAATGTTTATCATTTATTTTCTTTTTCCTTAGGACTAGTTAAATGCGCCAATATTTGTGTAGAGATTAGTTCTCTTGCTACACTTCTTAGAATTGTAAATGAGTTGGGGAATAATATGATTTAGATTTTTGGAGATTCAATAATTGTTCTAGGATGGATGGCTGACGAGTCTAGATTCTAAAACTTGGCTTTATAGACAATGATGGATCATGTTGGGCATTGGTAAAATAAATTTATTTATTCTTCTTATAAAGCTATATATTATAAGAAAAACACTTTGGCATATCAACAATTCAAATTTAGTGCGTCCCTCCAACTTGAACATCTAAAATTGGTGGAAGAAGAGGAAGGGGTTGTGACAAAACACCCCATCAAGTATTTTTTTGAGAAGGGAATCAAGTTCCTACTTTTTGGTTAATTAATATATGTTGTACTGAACCTTATCCACCCTTTTTTTTTGGGAGTAGTGATGATATCTTGATCATAAAGCTAATATAGTGGATTGTAGACGTTAGTATGCTTATCCTGGAGAGATTCAAATTTGTATAGTATACTACCTAAATACAATATCATTTCTTTATATGAAAGATAATATTATGATCTTTTCTTTGAAATATATAGATTTTAAAAATCTATATGCAATTTATTACATTTAAAAAAAAATAACAACTCAATACATAAAATCGATTACACTTTATTATTTTAAAAATAGAGTATATAAAACATAAATTGAATATATTAAATATTAAAAATAGAGTATACCCAACAATATAGGTGATAATCATTCGAGCTAACTCTTTGGAGTTATATATATATATATATATAATCATTCGAGCTAATTGGACATAATTGTTATTATATTTATTTTTTATATAGATTATAGATTCTAATTACATGTCTTTAGCATTTGCTGTCATTTTCCACGTATCTTACCTTTGGCATGACCCGTACACATTTTTTTAATTGTTGGTTATCATATGGTATGCACTTTACTTGACCTGTTTACCTACTACAACCATAAACCTTATATATTTAATACTTATTTTTTAAAAGTCAAGATTATTTTTAAAAGTTATTTACCTTTATATTACATATTTAAAAATAATTATATACATTAAATTATAAATATGTAATAATATTTATCTATCCTATTATAGATAAAGATTGGCCCATAAACAATTCATTTCTTTAATTAAATCATTGTGATATAATTAAATCATTTCTTTAATTAAAGAGAAACATAAACATCAACCATCACATTCATAGAAACACAAACATCAATGAAAACAATACACAATTATCTGAAATCACATGTGTGTAATGGATTACTTTAGGAGAAACACAAACGTCAACGAAAATAATACAATTATTTATTATCTAAAATCACAAGTGTAATGGATTGCTTTATATTTATTATTGTGTGACATCTTACTGAATATGGAATTTGATGTTTGTAGACAAATCAAAGGAGATTCTGTTGATATAGAAAGAGATTTACGATTATATAATATCATTTAGAAAAACACAAACATCAATAATAACAAATATCTAAATTCGCACGTTTGTAATGTATTGCTTTGAATTAATTATTGTGTGATGATGTATTGAATTTGAAATATGAAGGTTGCAATTTGATTTTATTCTATACTTACATAGAAAGCGATTTACGATTGTTTTAAACTATTAGCCTCGTGCTTTTTAGCCTTAGTTTTTATTAATCATTGTTTTTATGATTTAAATTTATAATTAAATTTTAGATTTTATAATTAATTATTGGGTTTAGTTTAGGTGGTTGGGAGAAATGATTTTATGCTCTTCAAGTAGGTTCAATTCTCACCACTGACATGTTGAGATCATAACAAGTATATTGTTGTAATGACTTTTAGCTCTATTGTTTATCAATGAAGATTCTAGGGTTAAGTAACTTGGAATTTGTTTTTTCAATATATCATTACCAAAATAGACATGGATTATAATGTATCTTTGTTGATTTTAGAAACAATTTTTTTTAGGCCGAGGATCTATTATTGTGCATTGTCCATGGGTTAACGTTTATGTTGCTTCATATACCTAGTTCAACCATTGATCTATAACCACCCTAATATTGTTGTAGCATGTTAAGATGTACTTTGTCATGATCTATAAACTAGCTAAAAACTAGTTTTCATGTTTTTTATGGAGTGTGATAAGAGTAAAATTTCAGCTTCCTTCTTGAACATTTTTTTTTTGTGATTAGATGAGAGTGATCCTTTGATGATGACAAGAAGATTAATGACAATGTCCTACTTCTGGTTATCCTCTTTTCCATTTTCTAATGTTGAACTATTGATTGTTTTTTTTAGGGGACTCCACATAATTTTGAGCTAGGACTACCAAGGTTCTCTACAACCTAGTATGGGGGAGATGTTGACACATAACATTACATTACGTGATAACAAAAAAATTAAATAAAAATAAATAACTATGTACATACAATGTATGTGACAACATCTAAAAAATTAAACCAACATAAATCCATCTTAAATATGGATCTGTGAAGCATTGAAAATGATTAAATTTCTTAAGGCGTATTTTTTTTTTATCATTTAATATGAAGGAATTGATAGATGATATGGAATTAAATGATAAAAAATTTGCGTCTTAAGAAATTTGATTCTTCTCGATGTTTGATAGATTTGGGATCAAGATAGATTTATGTCGATTACTCTCAAATGTCCTATGCAACTTGACTTGGTTCTCATACTAAAAATTGGATTTTCTCTTAATTCTAGTTGTAAAAAAAATCTTATAATCTTTGAAAGTAGGAGATTTCCCCTTTACTTGACAATCAATTTTATTTTATATTTAGTATCTTGGTTTCAATTGATCTAAAAGTTGATTTTTCCCAAATCCTCCCTTTGCATTTGAATGCAATTTTGATTCCTAAATCTCAAGGAAAAGTGGAAAATAACTCCCTCGTTCTTCATTGCTAAACTTGCATTAAAGAGATCATTCTCTAATAAAAGTGCAACCTTCATCCTTTATTAACATTAAAATAGAGATCATATTCATTTACATCCCACTTCATAAATTTTGCAATGAAAAATGATAAATCATAAAGATACAATGTGAGACATTCCTCTTTAAATAAATATGATGCTTGTAATGATAAGAATGTGAAATATTAAACACTATGAAATATTAAACACTATAAAATAAGCCAATTATTAACTCACTACATGATACATTCTATTCATTAAATATACATTATTCATCATCAAACAAATAAGATACACCAAACAATAAACCATTGATTAACTCATTACATAATGCTTACTATTTCCCAATAAAACTATCTTCCAACTATTTACTACAAACTCCAAAGTAATTACTACAAACTCCCAACGCCATTATTCCTTACACTTATTCCAATAAAAAAATCTCAAACGTGCTATTTGCCAACCACTTTCTTGATCAAATAGTAGAGTTTTCATTCTCAATATGAATATTTTTTTAATAATGTGCCATGATTCTTGCTGGTCGTTGATGTGGCTCCATCTGTTAATCGCTCTTCCTACCTACTTTGTCTTATTGTTGGTTGATTATGGTCCACCTCATACAATTTCCCATTCCCAAAAATGACATATGATTTACTTATGGAGGCCTTCCAAATTTGTCCAAACATCCAAAAGGGGCAAAGATGTGACATTTAACATAATTACATACAACTTATTAAAAAGACATATTATGTACGGAAACGTCCCTTGGGTTCAGGAAACGTCCCTTGGGTTAAGTCAACCTATGGCATGTGGTGTACATAAAAGCTATGTCAATTTATATTAAAGATCCCGACACTTTAGATAGCTACATCAATCAAACAAAAAATCACCTTCTCAAATCTTATTTTCCCAACAAACTACAGAATATTCGGACTTTTCATACCATGAATTTAAATATTAAAGATTCCAAAGTGACGAAAATGTGGACACGTTAAATGACGAAATTAATCAAACTTTTTAAATTTAATTTTCCAACTTTTCAAAATATTTGGACATTCCATAAAATGGATTTAAATATGTGTTTGGAAGAGATTTTTCCTTCACGTGCCCACTTGTTTGACTTTTAGGGAAATGTCTATAATACTTG
>JASDQU010738769.1:82341-93023 GCA_032191745.1 Picea mariana
AAATGTGGACACGTTAAATGACGAAATTAATCAAACTTTTTAAATTTAATTTTCCAACTTTTCAAAATATTTGGACATTCCATAAAATGGATTTAAATATGTGTTTGGAAGAGATTTTTCCTTCACGTGCCCACTTGTTTGACTTTTAGGGAAATGTCTATAATACTTGCAAATTTTAGTAGAGGAGTGGATATCTAACTTCTCATTTTCCAAATCTCGGCCCAAAGGAATAGACATGCCTTTTCAAGATACTATGTCGAAATTTTGCACATTCCATTGATCGGAAGCTATTTATTAAGGTGTTGGTTAAATGTTTTATTTTTTAGTTTTTTTAGTTGGAATCCGGTGATGTAAATTTGGATAAAATTGTTATTTTCTGTTATTTAAAATGCATTTTTGAATGCATAAATGGATTTAGTGTACTGAAAAATCCCTGGAGCATTCAGATTATACAAGCTTAGCCACTCAAAACTATAGATCCAACCATTCATCACCAGATTTCGAGCAAAATCAAACTGAAAAAATTGTCGGGAAACAACCGAAAGGTAGAACGTTTAGACTACTGCATTTATTAATATTAAATAATTTATCCCCGGTTACTGTAAATGCTTAGTGTTTCTCGAAACATATCTTTCGTTAGTGGTAGGTTTTGAGGGTAAAAACTATTCACCTTTCGATTTTTTTTTTAAAGCAGTTTTGAAGTTAGAAACAGTTTTAATTATCCATTTAAAAAAAATTATGTTTCAAATTTATCTAACTTAATCTTCAAAGTTAAAGAGGGTATTGAACAATTCCTAAAACATTTTAGAATGAAAGAATTTGTCATTTTTGTGATACTAAGAAGTTGAATGACGAAAATCATCTTCTTTTAGAATGTCCTTGCATATGCACACATTAAATCTTAATTTCAAAATATTTATAATAATTTCGACCTTCATAAACTCTCAATTCATCAAAGCTATGGAGATTCTCTTAAGATTTGATATTGGTCTCAATGGATGGTAATAACAATACTAATCACCATAATAAAATACTTAGATACTATATAACTTATATACTTATAGTATATAGCTAATTATAATTGTATAATACATAACTAGTTATATTGATGATGATGATGATGATGACGGTTAACGTCCTCTGAGACCAAAATTGGTCTATCCCATTACTCCTAACCTGTAACTAGCCATCCCTAACTCCAAAATAACTTAACATGCTTAATCCTAGTATTGGTGGTTTTTTACCAATACATCCTAAAAAGTACCTACTTAATGGTTGTGTTTATTAAGTATTAGATAAAATGCAAGTAAATTAAAAAGCCCCAAAAAAAAACCATTCCCTACCCTACTTCATGCCAAAGAAAGTAAATTAGACAATGCGCATCCCACATCAAAAGTGTAAGATACAATAAATAATAGGAAATATTATATTATGAATGGAAACAAGAGACTTAAAAGAAACACCTCAAAATAGTTGAAGAAGGTGGGCTCCAAAATTACCTCAAGGGAGGGTCCTTTGTCTCCTTGTATGCTTCACTCCAAGCTTCTTGTAGTAGAATGAGTATCCCTTAATGGTAGAAAGACCTAGGACAAGGTGCTTTGCTCTTTTTGGAGGAATTTTGGTAGCATAACCTTGCAATGCATGCATGGATGTAATGGGTAATCTCAATGGTTTTATTCATAGTAGAATAGGTGGACCTTTTTTACATCTAGCTTCAACGTGAATGATCCCATTGTATTAATGAAGTAGCGAGAGAAGGATAACTATTAAAGACTAGATCAAAGGTTATTTTTGGAAATAATGGATTGGTAAGGTCCACTTTAGGCCACTACACCATCTTTGAAAGGCGCACAACATTAATGAGTCGAAAAAAATAAATATATTTTTTGTTTTAAGGCCAACACATAGATTTTAAAGGGATATGTGTGTAGCTCACATAAATAAAACAAGGTATACACTGTGTGTTATATTTTTGGTTAAACTTAGATGTTTGAATCAATTCATGTCACAAAATTAAAGTCATAAGACGATGAAAACAATGGAAATGAGGGATAAAGGCTACCAAAGTGGTGTGTAAGGATGAAAATACTTCTAACAAAGTAGGCGAGAAAAATTAGGTTGATAATAGTTTCCCCCTAATGTGTGAGGTTAGGAGCACATCGTATAGATAAAATATGTCAAAAGTTTAATTTTATGATACCATGGGAAAAAGACCGTTGAAGAAAAGAGTATGTGCAACCAAAGAGGGAGGATAACCCTCGAAGTAGTCTCTAGAGACCCACTTGCAAACAACCAACCAATGGGGTAAGGTGTGTATATAATCTCAATATTAATGAATTGGGCATCCCCATGCTCGTGTAACTACCTCAATACAATATGGGATCATGGTGTGAAGGGGCCCGATCTAAGTACATAAATTGCCATGGTACAATACATCATAAAGTAGGGACAAGAGGAACCCAATAAAAGTACATAAATGCATCCAATATCCAATCATATATATGTATAATAAAGGAATAATATCACTTGGAGGGGTGATAGATCACAACAACTAAATTCCCCCTAAACACTAAAGGGGTTTAAGATCTGGAAAGAAATATTTGGAAGAAAGCTCATCACAAGTGGCTAACAACAAACTAAATGGAGCCAAACATACCAAGAGAAATGAAACTAAAGTTGGATCACTATCACCAATGCATTCTAGACATAATAGGAAGTGATGGAATAGGAAGCTGCCAAATGGACTCAAAAACTAGTTGAAAAGAGTCAAATATGTCCGTGGCCTTTGACCAAACTAAGACACTGGAACCAATCAAAGTGTGTGATTGTCCATAGTGTGATAATGAGCTAGGGTTCAACCAAATAAGTGAATGGGCAATAGAGACTCCTTTTTCCCACTTCAAGGTAACCCATAAATAAGGTAAATGGGGCCAAGACACACACTGCCTATAGACTAAATCCCTAGAATATAAGTGCTAAAGTAAATAGGGGAAGATCCGTTGATCTAGATTGGATCATTGTATAAATTTTCATCTAACTTGGTACTTTATGGGTGGAATAATAAGAGGAATTGACTTGTAGGGCCCATTTTAGTGGCAAGTCCTAGTTTGGAGATTTGGGGCTCACAACCTTCCAGAGCCATTTTGAGGAATCAAATGACATTTTTCGGTGTAAAAAATTTGCAAGCATAACTTCCAACCCCTTGACATTGTTCTACACACCGAGACCTTTCCAATGGCCTGAAAATTACCTTAATCAGAGCTCGTATGTGGAAGTTATGCCTCCTATAAGTTGACCTACCTTATTTACCACCATGGTGTGAGTGGGTGCCGCATTAGCCCCCATGACTCACACATGCAGGGCTAGCCACATGTGGAATTTTAAGAGGATTATAGAAGGTTCAATACCTAACACTAATTGAGGGTTGAGATGTGAAAAAACCCTAACCTTGGATGACTATCAGACTATGTTAAATATTGAGCCACTAGGATAAGAAAGGGTTCCATTGCATTGTACTTGTTCCATATTTGAGCAGAGCATCTAGGAGTGGGATTTGAAAGCATAATAGAGGAGGAAGTAGATTTTGTAGTAGCCATTTAGGCCATAGTGTCATAGTCAACTCCATAGTGAGTGCCCCTTCCTTTGTATTTGCATGTCATAACTGAAGAAAAAAGAGCAAAGCATAGGCCTCACCTTCTAGCTAGGTTTTCTCCCTTTATCGTATTTCCTAGGACACATCTTATGTTCATTTATGTAGATGGTGTGTTCATTCAATTTTTTTGTTTTCCATATTTAAGTTATTTTCATAAATTTGAGCAATAAGCTAGTGCTAACAAATTTGAGATCTAAGGAAATAAACCTGCATAATAAGATATTTCCAGTATAATAAAAAATCTATTATGATGAATTGTTTCAGTGGAATATCCATGGTAATTAACAGATCATCTCTTGAAAACAAAGTATGGGGTAACCTCACTATTCCATCATGAGGGTTGGTACAAGGATAATGAATAAGATTGACTGGCGATGAGACAATAATGGCTAAGAAAGGAAAAGAGTAATGGACTCAAGGCTTCCTTTGTTCATAACTATTAAAATCTCACTATTCCCAACACTTAGATAAATTATTGCCTTGTGTTTTTCCTTGCAGATAATTAAATTATAGCACTCAGCATAAAATATATTGTCTATAAATAAATAAAACATAAGCAAAATATAGAAACCAAACTTCACACAACACACAATTTTTTTTTCCCTTCAAATCATCTTTCATTAAATAATGACTCCAAAGTTATAAGGGCTCCCAAAATGGGAAATGTGCCCACTAAGAATAGATTTTTTTTTTTACATAAAACTCCTACAACCCAACAACGTTTCCACTATTGTATGACCTTGTATTGACATCCTGTGCATACACGCCCTGTATGAACTGGACATGTGCGTATGTATGCACTTGTGTGCTCTGAACTATGCATATGTACATGCCCTCGACAATTGATCTGGAAAGTATGTACACACTTTGTTGCACCTGTGCGCCACGTATGTATGCACCCTTCTGCACCTATCCTGCGTGTATGTAGGTGCCCTAGACTATTGTTTGTTTCATATGGCGTCGCTTCAGCTCTGTATGACTTGATCTGTAGTTGTACCTACTATTGATATGCTTCCTAGATCTGTCCTTGCTACCGGATATGTTTGCTGCAACTTCCTTCTCATTTGGACTAAGCTAATCTCTAGATGAAAGTTCTTCTTTACCCTTGATGAGATGTCCTTGAGAAAAAAACATTATTTTCTCTCTCTATGAGTCATTGACTCCAATAGATTTGTCTCTTATGTGTCTTTCCCCTTCACCTAACATTGCTTTTATAATCTTGAGTTATGATTGAATCAAACATAACCCTAATCTCCAAAGTGATTAATGGTTGAGATTAAATCTCACCTCACTTGAGATCAATGGCTAAGATTCATATAATTCACTAATGCTAATAACTTTAGCATTTAATTAAATTGAACTCAATTTAATTATAAAAACACTTAATAATTCCTTTACTTAAAGTAAATTAATAAGGTTGAAGGATTTAGATGACTTCCACATGTCTAGACACTTAGACCTGTGTGGAAGTATTTGTCTGATGCTACAAGCATCAACACTCCCTCTTAGCGAGGAAGGTACTTCTGGAAGAGCCACCTGGAATTGGTTATCCCTCCGATATTGGCACAATATCCCACACATCATCCTGCACCATAGCATATTGATATACCTGATGGTCTGTTGCCTCTTCAATGGCATTACTAATTAGTGCCATGAAGTTTGTAAACTTCTTACGAGGCCTACTCTCCCTGAAAATGCTTCTAGGAGCCTCAACATGTTATTGATCATCCTTCAATGTCTGCATAAACCACTTACGTCTCCTAATAGAGATAGAAGAGGCTAACTCCTCCTCCCCACTTGAAGGTTGAGTCCCTGAACTAGAAGCCTCTGAACCCAGTTTTTCCTTTGGAGCCTCTTTCTTCTCATCCTCTGCCACTGGTGGTAACTCATGAGACTTCCTAGATGCTAAATTCTCCTCAAAATTAACATCTCTACTCACAATTGTCTTCCTCTGTGTTGGCATGAAGATCTTGTAAGCCTTTTAGGTCTCACTGTACCAAAAAAAATCCCCTTCTCCCCTGAAAGCTTCAACTCCGTCCTCTTCTCCATAGGCACATGGATGTAAACTGGGCAACCAAAGATCCTCAAATGTCCAATATTTGGATTCACTCCTGTGAATTCTTCCTCAGGAGTCTTGTCCCCAATATCCTGTGAGGTCTCTTGTTCTGCACATATACTACCATGGTACTTGCCTCTTCCCAAATAAGCATAGGAAAATCTTGTTCATGTATTATAGCCTTGGAAGAACCGATGGTGGATCGATTATTTCTCTTTGTAACCCCATTCTGTTGAGGGTTGTACGAGATTGTAAACTCCCTCTTGATCCCCGTCTCCTTGCATAAATACTTGAATTCATTGGAGGTGTACTCTCCCCCATTATCTGACCTCAAGACCTTGATCCTCTTCCCTGTATGGTTCTCCACCTAGGCCTTGAACTCCTGGAACCGACTGAAGGCCTCATCCTTGGTCTTCATAAAGAAGATCTAGGTTTTACTGGAAAATTCATCAATGAACGTCACATAATATAGTGCTCCATGTACTAATTCCACTAACATCAATCTTCTCACATATGAATGTATAAGATCCAAGATACCTTTGGACCTACTCTCGCTGCTTGGAAAAGAAACCTTGGAATTAGTCAACAACCAAAACCCAAAAGCCTATTCCAATGACCTGGATTAGTCAACAACCCTAATTCCATAACCATAAATAGAAAACCATCGGCCAAAAATTATGTGCCAAAAAACCGCCCAACAATGGACACAAAAATCGAGGTGACATGAAAAATGACGCAAAAAAGGCGACACGTTTCTTGATGCAATTTTTTTTTGTCAAGACACATTTCCTGAGGCAAATTTTTTTCTCATGACACGTTTCCCAAGGTTATATTTGCACGACACTAACTCTAGTCGTGCAAATAATATAATACATACCCAACATCTACTAGATCCGTTGCATCAAACTGTTGTGTACCTGAAATTGGTCTCCCTCTTAGAGTGCAAGCTCTGATACCATGTTAAAATTTCACTATTCCTAACACCAGATAAATTACTACCTTATGTTTTTCCTTGTTGATAATTAAATTACAATGCACATAATAAAATATGCTCACTAGAAATAAACAAAAAAACAAAAGCCAAATATAGAAACCAAACTTTACACAACACACATAAATTTTTCCCTTCAAATTAGATTTTCATTAAATAATGACTCCAAGCTTACAAGGTCTCCTAAACTTAGGAAATCTACCCACTGAGAATAGAAACAAAATTTACAACAAACTCCTGCAACCCAATAAATCTCTCATTGTTGTACGACCCTATACTGGTGTCCTGTATGATTTGTACATGCCCTGTACGACTTGCACAATGCGTATGTATGTGTCTGTGTCCTCTAAAATGAACGTATGTACGTACCTCTGACAATTGATCTTGCACATATGTACATGCCCTATTGCACCTGTGCAGAGTGTTTGTATGCACTCTTCTACACCTTTTTGGTGCATATGTACGAGCCATGGAATATTGTTTGTTGTGTACGAAACTGCTCCTACTTTATACGACTCAATCTACGATTGTACCTATTGCTAATTTGTTGTCCAAATCTGTCCTTACTATCAGATCTGTCTATTGTTGGTTCCTTCTCCTTTACACTGAGTTGATCTCTAGATGAAAGTCCTTCTTCACCCTTGTTGAGATCTCCTTGAGAAAAAGTCCTTCTTTTCTCTCTCTACGAGTCATTGATTCAATAGATCTATCTCTTATGTGTCTTTGCCCTTCACCTAGCCTTGATTTTATAATCTTGAGTTATGAACAAATCAAACATAACCTTAATCTCCAAAGTGATTAACAGTTGAGATTATATCTCACCTCACTTGATATCAATTACTAATATTCATTTAATTCACTAATGCTAATAACTTTAACATCTCATTAAATTAAACTCAATTTAATTACAAAAACACTTTACTTTAATAATTATTTTAATTAAAGTAAATTACTAAGGTTGAAGGATTTGGATGAATTCCGCTCATCTAGACACTTAGACCTATGTGGAAGTACCTTCTTGATGCTACAAACATTAAAAAAAAACATGATGACAAGGTTGACTTGGAAACAAGGGAGTAAGTCCAAGAATAGTAGGCTACAATGAAAAACACAATTGACAGATAAAATCTTGGAGGATGGAGAGATGTGATAACTAGGGTCATGAATTGTAATGAGGAAGACTCAATGGTATCATCAACTAAGACAATATCAAGGAGAGACTGAAAACATAGGAATTCTAGGGGTGACTCATTACACAGTGCTATGAACAAAGGTGATCGGGGCTGCTTCCAAAAGATATCATATACATTTGCAAGTGTGTTAATGGGCACTTTTTGTTTTCTTAAAGAATAAAATAATTTGGGATAGTGGTACAAGTGAGGAGATAAGTGACTTAAAGATGACCTTATGGATCAATTTTCAGAGAATGATGGTAAATGGAAGAAACTAGGGGGTGGGCACTGATGGTAATCTCCTTGAGGGAAGATGAATAGCAGAAAAAAAGTGTAATTGGTTTTCATGGTATGAATGAGATGGAGGGATGGTGACATAAAGTGAAGGGTAGAAGATAATGCTAATAACAACACTTTGGAGTCCAGGGAAAGACGTCAATAATCATGAGGAGAAGAAGCATGTGGTTCAACTCTGTGACATAGACTATACAGATCCCCAATCCTAAAGGGGATATAACAACATGGGTGCCAAATGTACATGGGTATGAATCAATGGAAACCCATGAAGGTAAAACTCTACCATATGTTAATTACCAAAGTTCTGCATACAAAAACACCACAAATATTTAGAAAATATAGAGAAATATCCACTTTATTATTATCAAACCCTTAGAGTAGGGAAACACCATACAATAGATCCTATTATAGAATGGATCATCTCCTGTTCACTTTCCTCTTCGAGGGGGAAACCTCCTAATGAGCTACGTGCTCCAAATACAATACTTCTTCTTCTTGACTCTATTACATTGCTTGAACCCCTTTATATAATGCTACCAACCACCTAAGAACATCCTAAAGGAGGAAACTTCTAGAAGTAGAACCTTCTAGTAAGTCCTCTTACATTAATTATGTTCATACTAATATATCTAACTACCATATTTGGCCTTACTTAATAATATAGTGGACCTAGTCCACCTTACATTGAATGAACTCCACTATTATCACTATGGGCCCTTCGGCCCCACCCATTACCTCTCTAGCTACACTACATTCCATCCCCCTTATGAAATCATTGTCCTTAATGCTTGTTATGAGGGTGTACAACCATTTAGTATATACCAGGGTCCCATGGATAAGTGTGGACCATAGTCCTAAAGTAGATTGGAGAACTAGGGTCCCATGTAGAAATGCGAGCCACCATGATGAAGTAGTCCAACCGCGATTGTAAACCTGAGTCCCATGTCTAAGTGATCATGTAAACTCCACGCTAAAGATATCAGAACTTAGGAACCAACTGAAAATGATGTTCCAAAGATCTACATTGATCATGTGGATCCAAATATGTAGATCCATCTACATAGTTGGAAAGTGTTGAAGCTGAATCTAGAAGGAACAATACCACTGTAGAATATGAAAATGGGACACTGGAAGTCATAACTAGCTCCGGATTTGTCACATTGATGTTCTCTACATAAGGTGGAGTAGATTCATCATATAAAATATGAAAGTGGCTTTCATCCCATAAATAAAAACTATCCATATACACATCATTAGAATCAACCTCAAAATCATACCAAGCATAGGCTTCCTAATTATATTCATCCATGATTCCCTTTATAATATACCTCTCTTGCATTGCAAGAGTGAGTTCTTGAACATTGGTCTTGAGGACTTGCCTCACCATGTGAAATTCTCTATTGAGTTATGTCTTGAAATCTTCCAACTACCGTTGAAATTCACTGAGGAGTCGACTATCCATTGGAAACACCACATAAAATATACCAAAATAAAAATATTAAAATGCACTATCCAATGGCAATGATATGGTAGAAATCTGAGCAACCTGTCAAAAGTTATGAGCTCTGTAGTCCCACCGCTGCCACGAAAAACCCGAAAAATGGTTGATTTTAAATCAACTATATATTCACTTCTGGTGCTCCAATTTGGACGAGTATTTTTTGAAATTGGGTGAAATTGTGAGAGGAAATCATATATGTAATGTTTTTTGGAAAATTAGGCCCGAGGTGCTACATAAATCTACAAAATCATGCATTCATTCGTGGAAAACCCTGAAAAATTGCAGATTTCAAAATGTCAATAGCTTCACTTCTCGGACTCCACTTTGGACGATTGTTTTTTTTTAAATTGGTTGTTTTTATGAGAGGAACGTAGATATACAACCAGTTTCTGAAAATTCCACATACAAATCTACAAGATTTGTTTGGAATGTCGTTGCCCTCTTTTTATCTTCTGGAAAAAATGTGCAAAATAGAGAAAACATTTTCCCTTTTATTTGTGGCCGAAGAAAGTGCTCTAATACCAATTGTTAAGTACCAAAGTTTTGCATACAAAAAAGCCACAAATATTCAAAAAAATATAGATAAATATCCACTTTATTATTATCAAACACTTAGGGTAGGGAAACACCATACAATAGATCCTATTATGGAATGGATCATCTCCTATCCACTTGCCTCTTCCAGGGGGCAACCTCCTAATGAGCTACACACTCCAAATACAATACTTCTTCTTCTTGAATCCATTACATTGCTGTAACCCCTTTATATAGTTCTACCAACCACCTAAGAACATTCTAGAGGAGGAACCTTCTACAAGTAGAACCTTCTACTAAGTCTTCTTACATTTATTATGTTCATACTAATATATCTAACTACCATAGTGGGCCTTATTGAATAATATAGTGGACCTAGTCCACCTTACATTGAATGGCCTCCACTATTATCACTATGGGCCCTTCAACCCCACCCATTACCTCTCTAGCTACACTACACCATCAAGCAAGGGTGAGTG
>JASDQU010738769.1:99290-111558 GCA_032191745.1 Picea mariana
AGGTTTTTGTTTTCCGAATATACAATCATTTTTGTCAGATCCGGAGGTGTAAATTCGAAATATGACATTTAAAAAAAAAACATTTTACATAGTTAATATTTTAGTTTTTCTATTTTATTCTCATTTTTCTACTCTTTCTAGTCTGTGTATGCTATTTACCGTGTGCTTTATGCAATCTCAACAAATCAAAATCATAGCGGAAATTGTTTTCTTTTCTACATATGTTATTTTCTCTGCACTTATGTGAACTTAACAAATAAAAAACAGAGAGAAAACTTGCATTTTTTAGGTAAGATAACTGAGATTTAACATCATTATTGTTGAGATTCAAAACTTTTTTTCTTTTCGAAATTTCATTTTTATTTTTATTTTTATTAGTATCTGATCGTGTTGAAGTTTTTTGCAAGAAAAAAAAAGTGTTTTTGGGGTAAGCACACACTTTGAGTGTAAAAAAAGAAAAAAAATCCCCCCTCCTTTAATAAAATTGTTATATGTTTTGCACTAGCTCAATTGGTTGAAAATTATTTTTTAATAAGAGGTCTTTAGTTCAAGTCTCTCTTTTTTAGGTTACTTTTTGAAAAGTTCATGCAAACTTGAATTGTCTGATAACTTGATTGTAAAGTGCATTTCACTTAAATTATAAAAGTGAATCGCTATAAAGTAAATATAATATTATTTTTTAGTTACTTTTTGCATGCAACTTTAATTTATAAAATAAATTCATTGTAAAAGTGATTCTCACTTATTCTATAAAAATGGGTCACTTCATAAGTAACATATTTTTAAAAGTGATCCTATAGGAAAAGTTAGAGAAATGAAAGATTTGTTTGTGCATCCATCACCACATGGGTCAACTTATACTTGCCACATGGTGCTTTTGTCATTGTTTCTGCGTTTTTTAAAAGGAACAATTTTCACATCCAAAGTCTATTTTCAGTGCCACTTTTTTTGAACAACCTATTTTTTGAGAGATTTCCATCTAGACAATAAATTTCAGCTTTTGAATCCATATTATCCACATATTTTAATATGGCTTCTCCAAGTGATATTTTGCTTACCAATACCAACTATTTCTCATGAAAATTTCATATGAAGGATGTGCTAAGAAGTAAAGGATTGTATTAGATTACCTTGAGAAAAGAACAAGCCCTCAATGATGCCGAAAAGAAATCCAAATGGGATAATAAAAATGATGAAACACGTGGACTCATCGGAATGCCCATCTCTACTAATTTATAGTTTTACCTTCAAGGAATTGATGACCAAATGAAGCCATATTTGGTAAACACAATGTGATTTGAGCACACCATATTGAAAATCAGTTAATGAATTTAAGTCCTAATGGTTTTTCTTGCATTAAATATTATTTATCTAAGTTTTATAAAACTTATAATTTTTCTTAAAGATTCTAACAGATCTGGGGGATGACTAATGCACATATGTTATTCTTGATACGATTAGTAGTGCATATATTTCTTTTGTATTTACCTTTTATTCCACCATTGAAGCTCTAGGGGGTGCTTACCAAGATCCCACTCTCGAGTCTTTTTGTAATTTTATGATTAGAAAGCAAGAGAATCTCTTGCAACTTGGAGTGATTATCACTACAGGTACATCTAATAAATCGTTAGCGGCCCAACATAATGAAAAAACCAAACATCCAAAGAAACAACAAGAAGACAAACAAGGGTGCCAAACCCTCTCAGCCAAATTCTACTCTCAATGGTGACAAATGACCAAAAACAAAAAGTAAGAATATTGAGAGACATAGGATATTTTCATTATTTCCTTAGCCTCCAAGTATTCTAAACTAAGGTATTTCCCTTTCCTAGTCTAAGTATGTTTATTACCTTGTTCACCTCTTTCACATGGAAGATTCTAAACCATCCCCCTCTCCCTTCTAATCTAGAGTCAAACTTGTTGCCACCTGTACTACTCCCAAAGTCGATGCCCCTTTGTACCATCAATTAGTTGGTAGCCTCTTATATTTGACTCATAGCCGTCTTGGTATTCCCTTTGTTGGTTGTATTTTTTCCCATTATATGCAAACACTCCATAAAAACCATTGGAAAGCAACAAAATGATACTTCAATACGTCCAAGGTACAATTCAATTTGGGATACATTACAGTTCATGGGGGACTACCTTGTTGCTTGGTTTCACTGATTTTGATTGGGCCTATGACCCTGATGATCAAAAGTCTACTACATGTTATGTTTTCTACGTTGTTTTTGGATTTGTCACTTGGGATTATAAGAAACAACAAATTGTTTCTCTTTCTTTGGAAAAATCATAATACCAAGCAGTGGTTAATGCAATTCAAGAATCCTTGTGGCTTCGACAAATCTTTTTAGAGTTTGGATTTTAGTAGCAACATCCAACCACCCTATGGTGTGACAATTAGAGTTCCATCAAGCTTGCCAAAGGTCCAGTTTAACATCAACACAACAAACACATTTAGCTACACATGCACTTCATTAGAAATCTCATCAATGATCGAGTTATTGAAGTTCTGTTTTTCCCTACAGAAGATCAAGTTGCAAACATTTTCACAAAGTCTCTTATAAAAGCAAGGTTTTGTGTTGGCCCTTGCTCATGGAAGGAAGCGAATATTAAGGAAGAAGAGAGAAGTACAAACTGCGTGGAAGGCACATTAACCGAGAATAGGTCGAAGTGGTCAAAGAAGTAGAAAAGAAGGAGCGAAGTAAGAGAAAGCGAGTCATTGAAAGAGAAGATCAAGGAAGACATATCAGCAAAGAAGACGGATCGGGAACAACTCAGGGACAACTCAGCAAGCAGAAAAAGCCACCAACAAATGCTTTGGAGCACCTCGCGGAAAATAAGGAAGAATAGGCTGGTGAAGCCCTTAAGATACGGGTTGCGTGGGACCTAGGGTTTTGACACCTAGGGTTTTGACAATTAGGCTTCGGTCTAAGGTTGTTGGAGAGTCATTGGAATGTATAAATAAAGGCCAAAAAGAGTCAGGAGGGTTGGTGAAGGTAAAGGCTAAGGTTGAGAATCGTGATTATCGTTGTTGTGTGAGAGAAGTATTGTGTTGTAAGAGCATTCTTGTATTGTAGGATCTTCAACTGGGTGCAAAGATCAACCCTGTAGTTGGGTGTGCAGGGAGGGGAGAGAAGAAGAGAAAGAGAGAGAGATCTACAAGCTAAGTGCACAGATAGAACTGTATTTTTTCATATAATATATCAAGAAACACAGTTCTGTGGACGTAGCTCTAGGGAGAGGGTGAACCATGTATATCTTGTTGTTCTGTGTGATTGATGTTGTGTTCTTTGCTATCTGATATACTTTTATTGCATTATTGTGTTAGATCATAGATATCTCTTGCGAAGTATGCTTAAGAGGGATAAATAATAACTAGACTATTGTGTGGTGTTTCCCTGGATCCACTTTGCATTTCCTCTAGTTGTAGACACTTGTGTCCTGCAACCCCATATTTCTACTTCCAGTGAGACTGCATCTGCTTTGCAGGTGTTTCTGAAAGGGCCAGTATTTAGTGCTTGTTGGTGCACTACTAGAGTTGAACCCTGGGTCTGCCCCTGTGCCAAAAAATGGTTATGTTTCCGGGACCGAGATCTTCTTGAGGGAATGTTAAGGTGATTCCCACTGAAGACATAAATTCAAAAGTGGATAGAAGAACAAGAGAAGGACTCTGTTGAAGCTCAGAACGAGAACCCTATCATTACTACAAAAGACTGGTTGGGAAGGTACATATTCAACGACATACATGAGATTTTCTTTGGAGGAATTCATAAAGATCTATATGAGTGGTTAACCAGACTAGCAGATACCTAGTTTGAAATCAAATCTAGACCACCTATGGTTTGGACATCGGCATTGATCAAGAAGGTCAAGAGAGTTGATAACGTCATGTAAAGAGCAGTAGATCACTGGTTTGATAGCACTATTGGAGGGTACATTACTGAGTTTTCTATTGACAGGGTACAGTCATGTAGCCAAGAAGAGAGATATTTCTTTAAGGGACTTAGAGGAAATTTTTTACACTTTTTGAAGTTGAATATCAAGATGATATTGCATGAGAAGAACATTTTGAAGATACAGTAATTGGTCGGATTGAAAAGCTAATGTTCAAGAACTCAGATAGCGACAGTGACACAGAGGTTGGGCACACACGTAATGGGAGATCATTCAGAGAGGTCCCTCTGGTTAACCTGTTTGAGCAGAATCACGAACCACTAACACATGATGAAGGGTTATACAGTGGAGAGGAATAAGAGTTATTGAACGAGGAGTATTTAGAGTCCTCTAGGGCAGAGGAAGGGAAGACAGAAGAACCTCACCGAGAAGAATCAGTAACTTCATGGACTGCGCCTACCGTCGAAGTAAGTCCTACTCCTCCTCCTATTTTTTTAACAACATTAAGAAACCAGAGTAGTCAGAGTTATCAGAGCACTCAAAGCACTATTACTAGCAGTTTAATACATACTTAGTCAAGAAACCTAGGAAGATCTATGGCAGATGAAATGAGATTACCTATCTTTAGAGGAGATGGATCTGAATATCCTGATCAACACTAGTTCTCATGCAAAGTTGTATGGAGTATTAAGCAAGTCAAGGATGAAGCTGTTAAGAGAGCTCAATTTAGTACTACCTTGAGAGACCGCGCACTGAGCTGGAATATGAAGTTTGTTAAAGGAATTGTACAATTGAAACCACTAAACGATATCAAGACTACGTTGAGTGTAGAATTCAAGAAACCTAAGTCGGAGTCACAGTGCATTACATAACTGAAATAAATCAAGCAGAGAGTAGTTGGACTTGTTTGGGAGTTTGATCAGAGGTTTAAGACCTTGACAGGTCGATTGAGTTTTCAGATTCCAGATGAGCAGAATAAGGAATGGTTCATTGCCGCCCTCTTACCACACATCAGAGTTCCTTTGATGCAACATAAGGTCTCTTTGTAGGATGAGGCACTTAAGATTGCCATGAAACTAGAATCATCCCCTATGGGAGAATCCAACTTAGGTATGAGTTAGCTAACTAGCTTATCTCTGAAGGTTGAAGATATGAAGAAATAAAAGGGAAAAGATAAAAGAGAAGACATTTGGTGTATCAGATGTAAGTTAGAAGGCCACGACAAGGAGCACTGTCCCCTATTTAATGAGTATTTGGCCTCTGGATTTTCGATCCCTTTGAAGCAGTTTACTCTACCCTGGTGCGAGGTATGTAGAAATAGACATCGCCCTAGTGACTGTTATTACATGAAAAAATATGTCCAGACACCTACCAATCTTTACTGCACATTCTTTAAACCCATGGGGCATGATGAGAAGGATTGTAGGGCTTATGACCTCTTGCATGAAAGGTCAATGGACACATACAAAATTCAAGGAGAGATGCAATAGGAGGGAAATGCTACACATTTTAATTCCCTAGGAAGAGGAAACTTCAACCCTCGTGGTGGATTCAGAGGAAGAGGATGAGGAGGAGGCATGGGTTGAGGTAGATGTCAGATCATTTGTTATAACTATGCCCAACCAGGTCACTTGGAAAGGGAGTGTCAGAACCCGTGTACCACTTGCAGCTACTGTAACGCATTCGAACATGTTATTAAAGATTGCCCAGTATTACTGGCAAAACTTCAGGAAAGATGGGGTGGAAACCAGCAAGTGCAGCTGATATCAGTGGAACCTCACGGAGCGGATCCCAAATTCCTTGTTATCACTAGAGGAGGTGCTATTACAGGAGAAGACAATGTGACTCCAGAAAATACTACAGAGGGATCATGGATCAGAAGAGCTCCAAAGAATACACAATTGTTTGATCCAAGGAAGGAAAAGTAGACATTTGAAGAGGCAAGAAGAGAATTTGGAAGAGAACAAGCTTCTTCATCTAAGGCACAACCACAAGTGAGAGAATGTGGAATGCCTCTGGCATTTGATCAGTCTGCCTCGCCTGGAGAAGGAAAAGAGGTAAGCAAGCTTATGGATTTCTTATATACTTGCATTAATTTGATTAAGGATGAAAGAGCTGTGCAAGAACTACAACACTTGATCAAATAGTATGAGATAGGAAGGGTATATCCTTTGTTGAATAAATAAGTACATCAAGTATCTAGAAAGAGAAGGGCAAACAAGGAACTAAACCTTAATGCTCAGATTGGAGACTATGACATAGATTATGTGGTCCTCGACTTGAGATCAGAAGTCAATGTTATGACGAAGCAGACCTGGGCGTTGATGGGAAAACCCAAATTGATTTACTCTCCTATCAGGCTCAGGATGGCTAATCAATAGGAAATAATCCCCTTTGGAAGACTGGAGCATGTCCCTATGGACATCGACGGGGTAAGGATGTTTGCAGACTTCAAAGTGATTGAGATAGTTGATGATAACTATCCTTATCTTGCATTGTTGGGCATTGATTGGGCTTTCAACAACTCGACTGTTGTTGACCTAAAGAAAATAAGAATGACATTTGAAGGTGATGACCTTAGGGTCATTGCACCTCTTGATCCTGATGAAGGCCACATATACACATAACCTATTAGAGAAGAAGACCGTTCTTATGAATGAGAGAATATATATAAATTGACAACAAGAAAACATGATTACATTAATCCTACGGTAGATGGAAATTTAAGCTGGTGAAGTGAAAGTGCATGCTCATCAGATTCAAAAGAAGCATTGGAGAACTGGAAGAATATAATGTATGAATTTTCTATGCAGAGGTGTGCGAGATTGACCAAGGAGGTTCGCTAGATTGGCACACAAGTAAGTAATCTGCCCACATTTGATGGTTTAAATCATTTAGAAACATTCTTATTGGAATTTGAAGAAATTGTACCAGTACAACAGAGGTTGTTGGCACTGGATGAAGCCTTGAAAGAAATGCCAACAAGATGGTGGGGAGCATACAAGAAGAACATCGTGAAGTGGGTACAAAATCACACTTTGATGACAATGCACTTTTCATACCAAGTCGAAGGGTGCGAAGTTTGATACATAGGTCAGAGTTGTCCAAAGGACCATGTGCGGAGTTGTGAGAAGTCATGGTGCAACATTCTTAAAGAGCAGTGGGTGCATAAGTTCATTAATACCTTGGATACTACACCTATCAACTGGTATCTTCAAGAAAAACTGCGCCTTACCACTTCAGATTGGTACGGTATGACTTAGAACTTTATAGCTACATTTTTGTTTGAAAGTCAGTACCACATAGTAGAATCAGGCTTTACAAGTTGTAATACAGAAGGTATTTGAGGAGGCACCTAACCTCCCTTTGGAGCAAGAAGAATATTAATGGACTGCACCTCTTCAGAAATTATAGGGTTGCTACAATATCAATGTTGATGAAGATGATGATCCTAGGAATGTGAACATCGCAGAAACTGAAGGAAAGAGAGACATAGAAGGGCCAGGGATTGAAAAACCTTTCATTGGACAACCAATTAAAATAAAAAAAGTTAATATTGGAACAGAGAAAGCACCTAAGTTGTCCAACGTTGGAGATTATTGGGATGATGCCACTATTGATAAGACTATAGAATTACTGCATGAATATTAGGACTTGTTTCCAACCAAGTTCACAGACATGAAGGGCATTAAAGGGCCCATGGGAGAAATGAAGATCCATTTGAAACCAGATGCAAGGCCAGTCAAACAGAGACCCTATAGACTGAATCCCAAGTATAAGCATAAAGTTAGGATTAAATTAGATAGAATGTTGGAAGCAGGAATCATAGAACCTGCTGAAGAATCAGAATGGATTAGCCCTATGGTGGTCTAGGATAAGAAGTCAGGAGAGATCAAAATATGTGTATATTTAAAGAAACTAAATGATGCATGTTTACATGATCCATTCCCTACACCGTTTACTGATGAAGTGTTAGATAATGTAGGAGGATATGAAGTTTACTCGTTCACAGATGGATTTTCAGGTTATCACCAAATCAGGATTGCTAAGGAAGACAGACATAAGACCACATTTGCAACAGAATAGGGTTCTTTCCAGTACACTGTGATGCCTTTCGGATTGAAGAATGCACCAACCATCTTTTCCAGGGTGGTGGTTGAAGCAGTCAATAAATTTTTATATAAATTTTTGGAAGCATATTTTGATGATTGGACTGTTTTTAGCTTATTGAAAAATCATATTGAATGTTTGAGACTAATGTTGCATAAGTGCAGGCAATGTCAGATTTCCATGAACCTGAATAAGTGCATCTTCCTTTCACCTTTTGGAGTATTACTGGGACACATTGTATGTAAGCAGGGGCTGTTGGTAGATCCTTCCAAGATTGCCATCATTGTTGATCTACCTCCCCCTAATTCAGTTAGACAGCTGCGCACTACGCTGGGACATACTGGATACTACATAAAGTTTATCAAGGGCTATGCACAGATAAGGTCACCTATGGAAAAGATTTTAAATAAAGATCGTCAGTTTAAATGGTCGGAGGAATGCCAAAAGAGCTTCGACACACTAAAGCAGAAAATTGTTACTGTGCCTATTCTGGTTTTCCCAGGTTGGAGTTAGGAATTCCATGTTCATGTCGATGCTTCATCTATTGCGTTAGGAGCAGTGTTAGCACAACCAGGATCAAGAGATATTGACCACCCGCTAGCCTTTGCTAGTAGGAAGCTCTCTATAGTTGAGATAAATTACACTACCATTGAAAGAGAAGGTTTAGCTATGGTGTATGTGCTGCAGAAGTTTCAATACTACTTGTTGGGAGGACATTTTAAGATTTTCACTAATCACTCTGTGTTGAAATACTTAGTCAACAAGCCAATGTTGGGGGGAAGAATATGCAGATGGTTACTATTATTCCAGGAATATGATTTTGAGATTGTGGTCACGCCAGGGAGAATGAACAAGGGACCTGACCACTTGTCTAGATTAGAACATGGAGAGGAACCTACCAGTTTGGAGGATACACTACCAGATGCACAGTTGCTAGCCATCAGAAAAGTTGATGATCACTTTGCCGAGATAGTCCAGTTCCTTTCTATAGGAATGGCACCTCGTGAGTATACAATTATTCAGAAGAAACATCTGGTAGTTTGTGCTGTAGATTTTTCACTTATAGTTGGACAACTATATAAGATGGGACCAGATGAGATTTTGAGGATATGTGTTATGGAGGAAAAAAGACCACTAATTCTGGCAGAAGCACACGAAGGCATCACAGGAGGACATTATGCAGGGAAAACAACAATGCAAAAGGTTCTTAGAGCCGGCCTCAGGTGTCCCACTTTACACAAAGATGATAAGGAGTACTACATAGCTTGCAATGTATGCCAATGAGTTAGGAAACCTTCTAGAAGAGATGAGATGCCTTTAGCACCTAGCTAACTCTATAGGCATTTGAGAAATGGGCCATTGATTTTGTGGGACCTATCAACCCTCCAGGAAAGCGCATAGGAGCTCGATACATCATCACTGCAACAGAGTATTTGACCAGATGGGTAGAAGCAAGAGTAGTTAAGGACTATAGTGCAACTAGAGTTGTGCAATTCATATTTGATGATATCATAACCATATTTGGATGCCCAAAGATCCTCATGAGCGATCAAGATACACATTTTATTAATAAGATAATTGAAGCCTTGACTCAAGAAATTGAAGTTCACCATCAAAATAACAGTCCATACCACCCACAGGCGAATGGTACAGTCGAAGCTTTCAATAAGATATTGGAGACAATGTTGACGAAGATTTGCAGTGTAAATAGAGATGATTGGGATTTGAGAGTGCTAGCAATGTTATGGGCTTATCGAACTACTTGCAAAAAGATGAAAATGTAGACTCCTTTTAAGTTAGTTTATGGCCTGGAAGCAGTGGTACCTATGGAATATTCTGTTCCCAGCTTAAGAATTGTATCATTTACAGGTATGGGTGACACAGGCACTGTACAAGACAAGATTGTGCAGTTGGTGGAACTAGAGGAAGACAGGTTTATTGCAGGATTTCATCAGTAGGTACAGAAAGAACGAGAAAAGGCCTACCACGACAGACATATCAAGAAGAAATCATTTAAGCAAGGAGATCTGGTATTGGTATATGACAGCAAGTTCATGAAGCATCTAGGGAAGTTCACGACACATTGGCTTGGGCCATATAAGGTTTCCTATGTTACAGAAGGAGGAGTTGCGCAGTTGAAGACTCTATATGGAGAATGGAAGGAAGGTTTAGTAAATGGGAGCCGGTTGAAATTGTTTTATGACAATCAACTGCCTTGTAACTCTCAGTAAAAACAAAGGAAGAAGGGTCTAGGTACCAGGTGCAGTTGAAACTGGTTACTAGACACAGAAAATACAGTCTACACACAACAGGGAGGTACAAAGCAGAAAGCACAGGCTACTCCGCGTAGTATGCAGTCAAAGTGATACCGAAGGTTCAACCATGTAGTGACTCGGGACGAGTAACATGTGAGTGTTGGTTGCCTTTTGGCCCTTGGTCATGAAAGGAAGTGAAGATTAAGGAAGAAGAGAAAAGTACGAACTACACAGAAGGCACATTAACCGAGAACGGGTTGAAGTTTTCAAAGAAGCAAAAAAGAAGGAGCGAAGCAAGAGAAAGCGAGCCGTTGAAATAGAAGATCAAGGAAGACATATCAACAAAGAAGACGGATGAGGGACAACTCAACAAGTGGAAAAATCCACCAACAGATGCTTTGGAGCACCTCGCGGAAAAGAAGGAAGAACAGGCTAGCGAAGCCTTTAAGATACAGGTTGCGTGGGACCTAGGGTTTTGAAACCTAGGGTTTTGACAATTAGGCTTCGGTCTAAGGTTGGAGAGTTATTGTAATGTATTTATAAAGGCCAAAAAGAGTCGGGAGGGTTGGTAAAGGTAAAGGCTAAGGTTGATAATTGTGATTATCACTGTTGTGTGAGAGAAGTATTGTGTTGTAAGAGCATTATTGCATTGTAAGATCTTCAGTTGGGTGCAAAGATCAACCCTGTAGTTGAGTGTGCAGGGAGGGGAGAGAAGAAGAGGAAGAGAGAGAGAGATCTGCAAGCTAAGTGTGCAGATAGAACTATATGTTTTCATATAATATATCAAGAAACACAGTTCTATGGACGTATCCCTAGGGAGAGGGTGAACCATGTATATCTTGTTGTTCTATGTGATTGATGTTGTGTTCTTTGCTATCTAATATGTTGTTATTGCATTATTGTGTTAGATCAGAGATATCTCTTGTGAAGTAGGCTTAAGAGAGATAAAGAATAACTAGACTGTTGTGTGTTGTTTCCTTGGATCCACTTTGCATTTCCTCTGGTTGTAGACACCTGTGTCCTGCAACCCCCTATTGCTACTTCGGGTGAGACTGCATCTGCTTCATAGGTGTTGCCAAAAGGGCCAATACAGTTAGGGATTATTGGTGTGCTGCTAGAGTTGAACCCTGGGTCTGCCCCTGTGCCAACATTTTCCAAACTTCAATCTATGTTAGAAGTTCAAGAAGTTGTCATTAAAAGGGGGTAGGATCTAATGCCTCCTTCCTTCTCCTATTGTGTCACCTTTCTAAATACTTTAACCATATCCCAAATTGTCTTAAGGGGGGATGCTAGGATATTTAGATACTTAGGAGTTAGTTAAGTTCAAGTTTGTCTAATATATCTTTAGGTAAAAGTGTGTTTCTTTAGTATGCATTTGTAGTTATGTAATCCAATGGCCACGATATGTTTTAGACATAGAGTGATCCGACAAATCATATTCTCCTCGATATTAACATCTATATTGATCCGTGTCTTAACACCTGATTGGTCCATGATCTCTATTTAAAGAGTGTGGAAGGTCATTTTCCAATGATTTATTGCGGGAACCTGTCTTATAAAATATTTTTCTTTTGCATTAATATATTGCTTCAAGTGGCCATGTTGGTTGGGGTTGTGGACTGTTTCCCTCTTCGAGGGTTTTAGCCACATAAAAATATCGGTGTATTGATGTTTGATCTGGTTGTGTGAGTGGTTACTAAAGGTGTTTTTCCTGCACTACAAGGAGAATTCCTTGTAGCGAATGTTTTTATGGAACCTCCTCGAAAAAATTCTCCCTTCTCTGTTTATTGCGAAGGTTGTTAGCGAAGGATTTTGAAGAGGTTTTTTTAGCAGTGCACCTCTAAGGTACAAACACACTGGTGCACACACAATATAGACATCCCAATTCTTCAAAATTAAGGCACACCGTTATCCACTAAAAAAAATAGATAGCAGAGGGGGGCGTCCAAAGGTTTTTTTTGTAGTACAATTGTAATAAAAAAGAGAACTAGTGTGAACAAAATACA
>JASDQU010738770.1:25990-61363 GCA_032191745.1 Picea mariana
TGGCCTTCTTCCAGAGTTTACTATCCTCTGAATTCACTGCTTCCTTGACAGTTCTGGGATCATCATCAGTAATAGATAAAGCAAAATTGGAACGGAAATCAAGTGGACTATACCTTTCTGGTTGCCTTTTATCTCTCACCGATCTTCTCAATACTGGGGTATGAGGTTCTTCTTCCTCTTCTTCTTCTGCTTCCTCTTCTTCAGATGATTCATATTTTTCATCATCCAACTCAAGCTCTATTTTCTCAGGTTCGTCTTGCATTGGTAGGAATTCATGTTTGGACACATCTTTTACCTCTCTGAAAACAACATCTTGATTGTAAACAGTCTTCTTGGTTTCTGGGTTCCAAAGCTTATAACCTTTCACACCGTCTTTATAACCAATAAAGATACACTTTTCAACCTTTTTATCCATCTACTCCTATTTTCCTTTGGAACATGTACATAAGCATCACAACCAAACACTCTAAGATGTTGAAGAGAGGGTTTCATTCTAGACCATACCTCGTGTGGAGTTTTACCATCCGATGTTGATGAAGGTGATCGATTGACCAGGTAACATGATGTACCCACTGCCTCTACCTAGAATTCTTGTCCTAACCCAGCACTGCTCAGCATGCTCCTTGTTTTTTCCATTACTGTCATGTTCATACTTTCTGCAACTCCATTCTGTTGAGGAGTGTATGGAGTAGTCTTATGCCTTGATATACCACACTTCTTACAGAATTCTTCGAATTCATTTCTGCAGAATTCTCTACCATTATCTGTTCTCAATGCCTTTATTTTCTTCTCTGTCTGATTTCCTACCAGAGCCTTAAACTCTTTAAATTTATCAAATACCTCAGATTTCTTTCTAAGAAAATAAATCCATGTGTTCCTTGAAAAATCATCTATGAATGAAACATAATACACATATTTACCTAGAGATGGAACAGGAACAGGTCCAAACACATCATTGTGTATCAACTCTAAGATCCCCTTTACTCTTGTAGCACCAGATGAGAATCTTACTAGATTTTGTTTACCATATATGCAATGTTCACAGAAATCAAAATCCAGAGTGCAATTAGACATACCTTCAACCATACATTTACCGTGTAGTGTTCGAAGGCCCTTTTCTCCAATATGCTCCAGTCTTTGATGCCACATCATGGTATTCTTTTCTGGGACATTATTGGTCTTGTCTCCTTCATTTCTCTGCTCAAGGACAACAGAACTGTTACACCCATTAGTATAAGTGCTTCCCAACAACTTGTACAGAGTTCTACATTGAACTCCCCTCATCAACACCATTTCTCCTCGTACCATCTTGCAAGTGTTCTTCCCAAATACAGTATGCACTCTTGCATCATCCATATTGCTTAAAAATATTAGGCTCCTAGCTAGTTTTGGAATGTGTAGAACCCCAGGGAGAGTTCTAATCCTTCCATATTTTAGCAACAACTTAACCCTTCCACGTCCAAAGATTTTTGGTGTCGAGTTATCTCCTAGGAATACATCACCACCATCATATTTTTCATATTCAGAGAACCACTCCCTGTGAGGATTCATATGGTATGATGCACCTGAGTCAATCAACCATACATCGTGGTCTGCATGTGTACTTGTATATGCTAGGTAAACATCACCTCCTTCTTCAGTGGAGGTTTTCGCCTCTGTGGAAGAGGTACTATCATATCCCTTTGGTTTTTCAACCTTCTTAGACTTTCAATCTTTCTTATAATGCCATGTTTTACTATACTTCCAACATTTCCTCAAAGATTTTCCTAGATACTTAGATCTACATGTATATTTAGATCTCCACCCCGAAGGCTTACCAGGGTTTCTGTCTTGGGTACACCCTCTTACAAATAAAGCATTTGTGTTGTGTCCATCCATGCTTTTTCGCCTCATCTCTTCAAATAACAAGGATGCAACTACATCCTCATACTTCAATGTAGAATGAGTGGTACTATCTATTGCTACAACCAAATTATCCCAAGAGTCTGGAAAATAACATAACAAAGTAATACACATATCTTCTTCTGCAATCGTAATATTAACAGAGCCAAGTTGACTTACCAAAGTATTAAAGGCATTTAGATGTTTTGTCACAGAATCTCCATCTTCCATCCTAAGATGGAGATTCACGAAAATGTCGAGAGGCATAGCTAGGGTGTGGCGATGCTAAAAGACTAAGAAAATGTCGAGCTTCATGAAATTTCTAGAAGAGGATCTTCTAGAAGATGAGGTGGCTTCCAAATAGAGGGGATCTTACTCACTTCTTTGATTTGGTGGGATCATCCTAATCTCTTTAACCATCTCTCCTTCCCCTATATAAAGAGGGATTTCTCATGGAAAAGGATAGGGTTAACGAAGGTTGAATAGGCTAAGAATTGTGTGAGGAATTCTACTTCAGCTCATGCTTGAGGGCTTCATTTTGGTTCATCAAGTCATTGTGGATCTTCTTCATGCAAGTTTGGAGCAAATGTGTGTGTTGGAGCAAAGGGCCACTGAAAGAGGACCTTGCAACATCAAGGCTTTTGATTGTATCTTCCACTTTTACTTAATATAATGCAGTGACATGTTTTTTTCCCATAAAACCATTCTCGTTTTATTGTATGATTCCTTGACCACATGCATAAGTTTTCATTGAGTATACTATTGTTTCTTTCACTTTGGTTGGTTTATGTTCCCTTACAGATATGATATCATAGGAACTCCGGAGTAAAGAGAGGAAAACAAAGATACAAGGAAGCGATATTTAAATGGTATGTCTCTCATCTCTTGTTTGATAGTAAATTCAATGATTAGAGCTTAGGGAAAGCATCATGTCCTGTCTTGTTTTTTTCTAGATATAGGTGGATCTAGGGAGATCAGTTTATGTCTGCATTTACCGATTAATCCAATAACAAAATTGGCAACCATACTGGGGAATCTAGCCATGTGATTACAGGTGCTGAAGTTGAACATGGTAGAAACCACTTGATTGTCGGCCTTTGATGAAAACCGTTAACAAGTGTGAGGAAAATCACCATTGATGTCAATGACTCCCAAGGTACCTTAGTACAATCCAACGAATGTGAATAAATGAGCTGAAGTCGAACACTCGATGGAATCTCTCAATCAGAGGTCAATGATGTGAACCCACTATCAGAAGCGAAGAAACCTTTCATTGGGGCATACAGGTTCTCAGGTACCAAAAGATTTCTAAGTCTTGTTCTTGGATAATGAGTTGAAGTCGACAAGAAAAGACTCGTCATAAGAGGGCCTTGATGTATCCCCCATCAATGACACAAAATAAGTAATAGGTTTGAGGTAGATCAAAGTATGAAAATGATTTGAAACTGACACAAGGAAGGCCGACATGGTAGTAATTTATGTCTGCAGATGGTCGAATCGATAGAGGGCTTGTTTAGGGTTGGAATTCTCTTGAACATATGAATGACACGACAACGATATTGGCATCATTGACTCAAGGATTTCCCAAAATACGAACTTGCAAAGGTCAAACGAGAGACAAATGGATTTCTCAACCCAGATACAATGATGAAGAGGATGTCATGTTCAAGAGCGACTATTACTGCCACTAACAAAAATACAAAGACACATTTATTTCCCAAATTTTCCCCCACCATTTCTGACAAGTACCTCTTTATTTTTACGCAAGCTTGAGGAGGATAACATATGCTTGTTGATGTAAGCTCATCCTTTGGATGGGTACCTCAGAGTATTTTTAATGAACCCTAAGAAGGATAGGTTTGGTCCCATATGGGTCTTTCGATGTTTGTTTAATGAGTCCAAAGAGAGAAAACTCATGGGTTTTTCATGTTTATAGAGTCTAAAAAACACTTAAAGAAAACTCCACTAGGTCATTTTTTGTAAATTAATCTGACGATACCGGAAAAGTGATAAAAGTCTACTCGGTTGTGTTCTTATTTATTTACGAGAATGAGAATGAACAAAGATTAAGCTTGATATTTTTCCTAAAAAACCCAAAAAGTATCTATACATGCGACAAATGTAAAAACAAACCAAGAAATGTATCTATGTCCCATCGTTCGCACTCCTAGATTTATCATCTGTGAAAAATCAAACACTTGCAATGCTGTTAGGTATTTAGGGTTTAGGTGAAACTCATAAAATAATATAAAATATAAATGGAAAAGTGAAAAAACTAATAAATATGGGAAAAAACTTATTTTTACCACTCCATTTTTATTCCACCCAAACCTTGTTCCAAAACCCCCATTTTACCTCAAACTTCAACTACGGATTGCGGGAGGCATAGTTGATCATTGGACGAGTGGTCTCCGCTGAATAGATAATATTCTTGTCCTCTTCACTTTCGATGGACTAGTTTTAGTTTTTATTGATTAAAAGTAGATTTTTTGGCCTGAATTTGTGAGGGTACTTGCATGCGGAGGTCGCCGCAAGTGTCTTATATCGTGCCATGCGGTGATCAAGGGTCACCGTAAGAGGACCTATGGCCAGCCTGCGACGATTCTGCACTGTGTGGATGCCTTCACCTGCAACATGCGCAGCTCAAAAAATTCTTAAGATATGTTTATCCAATAAAAATCTCCAGGGCGGAAAATAGAGAGACTAATCTCTCCTTGTGGTTACAATGCAGGTTTTTGACAGTCAAAATGTTGGAATGAAGGGAGAGAGAGAATGAGGATGAGGATTACTTCATCGGGAATGACCCAAGAATGGTTAATGCCCTCCGACAGTGTGGGATACTAAAATTATTCAAGATCCAGGGCATGAGGGCCCAATCCTCATGCCCTGGATTTGTGTGGGTTGTTTTTTGTAATTTTTTTAAATATGAAATTTTTTTATGTTCTTAATCCAATGACTAATCAAAAATCTCTTTGACAATATAGATGTAGGACCAGTCACATGCCGAGCCATGAGGTTACACCACCTCTTCATTCTTGGATCTTGTGGGGCCGGTATGCCCCACTCTACCTGTAGGCGCAAGTGTGGAACCCTCTCCAGAAAAAAGGACACCAAAATCGACCTGTATCCGAACTATTTCAGGTGACCTTTCCTACACTTGGTCAACTATTTTTTCATGATCCTGAGGACCCCGTCACACCAATTAAAGACTCGGGGCTCCATGAACTCCATTGTATACTGAAAGTAGATCTGAAGATCCATATGGGGAGATGCGCTCCCTGCCATACGTGTGATGTTGAAAAGGATGGTCCATAAGAGTAAATATCGGACATCCCTAATAGTGACCTTGCCGCTACGTCTCTCAGCCTCTGGTACACAATACTGCTGAATGTTCTCATTCATCAACAGACCACCACCCATGCTTCCTATCAATGTCACACGAGATCCACAGCGAGATAGCCCCGTCAAAAAATAGATATCCTCGATGTCTATAGTGAGTATGTGGGCTCCCACATGGAATCCCTGTTGGTCCACATCCCACATGTGGACTAAATATTCGAGCAACCTTAACTAGGCCCGCATGCCCTGGATCTTCAAGAATTTTAATAGCGCACACTATCAGAGGGCATTAACTGTTCCTGGGTCATTCCCGGTGAAGTAATCCTCGTCCTCATGCTCTCTCTCCCTCCATTCCAACATTCTGACCATCAAAAACTTGCATTGGAACCACAAGGAGAGATTAGTATCTTTATTTGCCTCCCTGGAGATTTTTTTGGCTAAACATCTCTTAAGAAGTTATTGAGTTGCGCATGCCGCAGGCGAAGGCATCCACACAGTGCAGAATCTCCACAGGCCGGCCATAGGGCCACTTACGGCGACCCTTGATCACCACAGGGCACAATATAAGGCATCTACGATGACCTCCATGTGTAAGTACCCTCACAAATTCAGCCCAAAAAATCTACTGTTAACCGATAAAAACAATAACTAATCCATGGAAAGTGAAGAGGACAAGAAGATTACCTATTCAATGGAGACCGTTTGTCCAATGATCAACCATGCCTCCCGCAATCCACAGTGGAAGTTTGAGGTAAAATGGGGGTTTTGGAACAAGGTTTGGGTGGAATAATAATGGAATGGTAAAAATGAGTTTTTACCCATATTTATTAACTTTTTCACTTTTCCATTTATATTTTATATTATTTTATGTGTTTCACCTAAACCTTAAAGACCTAACGACATTGCAAGTGTTTGATTTTTCGCAGATAATAAATCTAGGATTGCGAACGATGGAACATGGATACGTTTCTTGGTTTGTTTTTACATTTGTCGCATGTACAGATACATTTTGTGTTTTTCAGGAAAAACCTCGAGCTCAATCTTTGTTTGTTCTCATGCTCGTAAATCAATAAGAATGCAACCGAGTAGACTTTTATCACATTTTCAGACTCGTAAAGGTTACACAAAAAAGGAACCACCTGGAGTTAATTTTAAGCTCTTTTCAGACTCTCTAAACATGAAAATATTGTCGAGCGATCTTGTTCTTTTCATGCTCATAAAAATATTTGAAGAAAACATCTCGCAAGCGGTAAATTATCTCTTTTTCTATCTCGTCAGATTAATTTACGAAAAAGGACCTGGTGGAGTTTTCTTTAAGTGTTTTTCAGACTCTCTAAACATGAAAAAACCCTGAGTTTTGTCTGTTTGGACTCGTTAAACAAACATCAAAAGACCCATATGGGACCGAACCTCTCCTTCTTAGGGTTCATTAAAAATACTCTGAGGGACTCATCCGAAGGATGAGCTTACATCAATAAGCATATGTTATCCTCCTCAAGCTTGCGTAAAAATAAAAAGGTACTCGCCAGAAATAGTGGGGGGGGAATTTGGGAAATAAATGTGTCTTTGTATTTGTGTTAGTGGCAGCAATAGTCGCTCTTGAACATGACACCCCCTTCATCATTGTATCCGGGTTGGGAAATTCATTTGTCTCTCGTTTGGCCTTCCACAAGTTCATATCTTGGGTTGTCCTTGAGTCAATGTTGCCAAGATCGTGGTTGTGTCATTCATATGTTCAAGAGAAGTCCAACCCCAAACAAGCCCTCTATCGAGTCGACCATCTGCAGTCATAAATTCCTACCATGTTGGCCTTCCCTGTGTCAGTTTCGAATCATTTTCATACTTTGATCTACCTTAAATCTGTTACTTATTTCATGTCATTGATGTGAGATACATCAATGCCCTCCTGTGACGAGTCTTTTCTTGTCGACTTCAATGCATTATCTGGGAATAAGACTTAGAAATCATTTAGTACCTTAGAACCTGCATGCCCCAATGGCAAGTTTCTTCACTTTCGACAGTGGGTTCACATCATTGACCCTTGATTGAGAGATTCCATTGATTGTTCGACTTCATCTCATTTATTCACATTCATTGGATTGTACTAAGGTACATTGTGATTCATTGACATCAATGGTGATTTCCCTCGCACTTGTTAACAATTTTCATCAAGGGCTGATAATCGAGTGGTTTCTACCATGTTTGACTTTAGCACCTATAATCAAATGGCTAGATTCATACATACGGATGATGGGATCAAAGACCCTGGATCTTATCACTTTGGTCCAGGTTGCGATGGAGTATTCATGATTTGTATTGACACATAGATCCACTTTGTATGTGTCATGGCTATGTCTGAATTTGAGTTTTCTAGAGCATAGATCCACTGTGTATTCCTAGTGGCTATGAAAAATCTTAATGACATGGATCTACAATGTATAATTGGTGGCCATGACTGACATTTATGATTTAAATCACCGATAGTCTGAGCATGGGAATGCCTACCTCATAAATGGTATGATATTATGCAGATGCTTGGTTGTTTGCAGGTTCCCAATTGGTGCGCTCCTTGTTTCCGACACACACACATTCTACAAAGTATTTCAGCTGTCACGAGTTCCAGCCTCATACTTTGGGGGGAATTCTGTTACACATTATTTTGGTCACCCAATTTATCCGTTTATAACATGTGTTCATGTTCCCAAAAGAGCTTTCCTTCATGAGAAAAGTGACTGGCTTTCTCTTCTCAAAAACCCTATTAAAGAAGATCGTCGCACACTGCACTATACTAAGGGTGTGGCGAGGCTTGATTTCCGCACTCTGCCTTGAAACTAGTTTGCGATGTCTCTGAAATCTCTCCTATAGCTAGGGTGCGGTGATGCTAAAAGACTAAGAAAATGTCGAGCTTCACGAAAGTTCTAGAAGATGAGGTGGCTTCCGAATAGAGGGGATATTACGTGCTTCTCTGATTTGGTGGGATCATCCTAATATCTTTAACCATCTCTCTTTCCCCTATTTAAAGAGAGATTTCTCATGGAAAAGGATAAATTTAATGAAGGTTGAATAGGCTAAGAATTGTGTGAAGAATTCTACTTCAATTCATGCTTGAGGGCTTCATTTTGGTTCATCAAGTCATTGTGGATCTTCTTCATGCAAGTTTGGAGCAAGTGTGTGTGTTGCAGTAAAGGGCCATTGAAAGGGGACCTTGCAACATCAAGGTTTTTGGTTGTATCTTCCAATTTTACTTAATATAATGCAGTGATATGTTTCTTTCCCATAAAACCATTCTCATTTTATTGTATGATTCCTTGATCACATGCATAAGTTTTCATTGAGTTTACTATTGTTGCTTTCACTTTGGTTAGTTTGTGTTCCCTTGCAGATCCGATTTCATGGGAACTCCGGAGTAGAGCGAGGGAAAAAAAGATACAAGGAAGCGATATTTGAATGGTATGTTTCTCATCTCTTGTTTGATAGTAAATTCAATGATTAGTTCTTAGGGAAAGTGTCATGTCCTATCTTGTTTTGTTCTAGATCTAGGTGGATCTAGGGAGATCAATTTATGTCTGCATTTACTGATTAATCCAATAACATATGGAATTTGTAAAATGAAGTTGTCTTCCATATTCCCATTATATTGTATTGAATCATCTGATGATTAGGAGGTTGGAAGTGGAACTGTCAAGGAAACTGCTTCACTATTTTCATCAAGGTTGTCGAAGATCTTTTCTGGAGAAATGGGTTCTTTAGGAGGCGGGTGGGGATTTGAATTATCTAGATATTCAATAACTTCAAACTCAAATTCCTTTGTTTCCTCTTGATCAGTCACTAACTCATTCATAGGCTCATTCAGAGTTTCCAAATGAAATTCCTCTCCATGTTCTCTGTGAAGCTCTAGCTCTATAAGATCAAAATATCCAATGTAATTACTTGCACTAACAAGGTGAGCTTCCAATATTTTTAACTGATTTACACAAATGATCTCTATGGATTTAATAACCTTTATTAATTCCTCGATAGGAGTTGTTGAAGCACATGTCTTAACATTTGAAATGATTCTTTTTATATCTGGAGGTTCCTCCTCATTCCATTTTTCCATAAAAGAATCAATCAATTCCTTGTAAGTTTTAACTTGGTTATCCTTGAGTTTCATGAACTAATCAATATCATCATCATCAAAGTACATGATAAACAATTCCATTCCTATATCTTCATGTGATGCATAGTGACACCATTTATAAAAGCAATGAGAAACCCTGATAACATGACTTCTAGCCTTAATAAAATTTCTTCGAAAACAAGGAAAATTTTGTAAAGGTTTTTTTCTTCTGGAATCACATGTGAATAACCACTTATTACAAAAAAATCAATAGGCCTATACATATCATCCATTTCTAACTAGATTCATTAAGAAAAAAAAAAAAAATTCTAACAGAAATGGATTGGGACCCAAAATTATTAAAGATCCTACGAGAATAAAGATTTCCTAACCTCCTCCAAAAACCCTTTCAGGTTCAAGGATGAAGCTAAGAAAATCGTGAGTTCTTTCTTGAAGAATACTTTGTCAAATTATTTTGAATTGGAGTCGCCAAATGATCAAGTTTATTCTAAACAAACAAGAAACATCAAACAAAGAAAAAACAAAAAGGAAAACAAGAAGTCATAATTCAGGAATAGAAAGACTTATCCCCGACAACAGTGCCAAAGATGTTGTCATCCTAATACACACCTACAAATGTGAAGGAGTCTCCAACCCACTTGGTGTGTCCTTGGAGGAACAAACTTGAATCCAGACCCACTGTCACCTCAATCTAGATTCCTTACGTCTAGGCTCACTCCTAGGGAAGCTAAGGGGGGTAGACCCTATTAAACTATGTGAATGTTTTATTAAAGTTATAGGAGTTAATTAAGTTAAGGATTAAGGAGACCCAACCCAATAACAAGCAATCATGCAAATGCAGTCTTTCAATGACAAGCAAACTTTTTATCTTATAAAACAAAAGTTAGACCAGTGCCTAAAGATTATCCAGTTCCACTTATTCCAATATACACGAAAGAAATATAACTTTAAAATAATGAAACAAACTTATGAGATATCTACACAATGAATTGAAAAATAACTTCATACTTTAAATAATTATGCTCAAATAAATAAGGAATACTTGAAATAAAGAATACTTTGAAAATAGATATTCACATGAAAAGAAATTGTTGAAAATGAAATTCCTCGAAAGTAAATTGTTTGAAACAAAAGGAATATCAAAGTTTGAGATGTAGATGTTGTGAAAAGTGTGTAGTTACTTTTAATAGATTTTTAGGTCTCTCTTTGACTTAGGGAAAATTAGATGTGAATGTTGAAAACTTAAGCTATGTTACTACCCCAAGTCCTTATCCATTCAACCAAGAGGAAGTTTTGGGTTCTCAACAAGGGAACAACAAGGTTCCCCCCTAGCTCCACAGGTCAAATACAAGATGCTTGGGCATTCAACAAGGAGGAAACTTAGTGCCATGAAACCATTCTTGGCTTCAACACCTTCTAGCCTCCCAAGTTACCCATTTTTAATGGTTTTAGCAATAATGGAAGTGAGTGCCTAATTAGACTAGCCACACAGTCCTTTGCCCTTTCTTATTACCCAAGATCCACAAAGTGGAAAGGGGAGGGAATACGGGGTAAATGGAGGGGGAAAAAGTTTGATTACTTTGCAAAAATGAAACTTTTATCTAGCCAACATGATTTTGCAAGGGTGGAAAAGCCACTCACATGCAATGTGTGGGAAAAAGATTTAAAATAATTTACAATTTACAAATAATGAAGATAAAAAAAGAATGCAAGCCCAAGAGGCTCTCTTGAACTGCTTACAATGGTTTAGAAAGGGATAAAGGTGAAGGGATCTTGCACCACTACTCTTGGATGATTCCTTGAGACTTTTGTGGCCAAGTTTGGGCAACACCTCCCCTTGGACTAGCAAAAACTGTAAGTTTTAAACCTGTGGAGTACAACAATGCATATAGATTCTTAAGAAAAACGGAAATTAATCAATGGCTCATTCACATAGTACACAGAGATTTATACCAGAAACCCTCAACCGGGAAAACCTTTCTTATATTCATTATCTTGAATTTCACCATTCACTATACAATATATAAAATGTTTTTAGGTATTCCATTACGAGGGATCATCAGATGCAGTTGTTGAACCTGACGCGCCCACATACACACATACAAAGAATATAACACATACCCAACATTATTCCACTTGTTGTTTTCTTTGCATCCAGGAGTCCACAATATTATATATAGTCAACAATCCAGGGCAACAATGCCCATTGTTACTCTACACCAGGAGAACTTTTCTGTGCTCACAGACTTTGTCAATGAATTTGCAACATTCTTCAAAGTGTCAACCTTTTCCAGTAACACTTTCTTTTCCTCAACCATGTCTCTCACAAAGTGATATTGAACATCAATATGCTTTTTCTTTGAATGATAAATTGGGTTCTTTGCCAGGAATATTGCACTCTGACTGTCACAATCTAATCTCACTGCTTGTTGTACCAACTCAATACCTGAACACAATCTCTGTAACCATACTGCTTCCTTTCTTGCATGAGTGGTTTCCATGTATTCAACTTATGTAGTTGAGACTGCCACTACAGCCTGTCTTTTTCTCATCCAACTGATTTCTCCTCCAAATAGGTTAAACACATACCCAGTTATAGATCTTCTGCGATCCAGATCTCCAACCCAGTCTGCATCAACAAAGCCATGTATGTCCACCACTTTGTCCAATCCTGGTCTTCCTTGGTAACACAATCCATAATTGGTAGTGCCATGCAAATACCTGAAGACCCTCTTTACTGATGTCCAATGCTCCTTCCCTGGTTTTGACATATACCTACTCAAAACTCCCACTGCATGTACAATGTCCGATCTAGTACAGACCATTACATACATCAAACTGCCAACTGCACTAGCATATGGAACATGGGACATGTCCTCTTCTTCTTCCTGTGTCTTGGGACACTGATCTGCAGATAACTTTACACCTATAGGAATATGAACTTTGACCGGTTTACTTCCATGCATATTAAACCTCTGCAATATCGTCTCAACATATTTTTCTTGATTCAACCAGAGTTTCTTGTTTGCACGATCTCTTTTAATTTCCATTCCCAGAATGAAGTTATAAGAATCGATATCCTTCATGTCAAATTTGGAGGATAGCTGTGATTTCACCTTCTTTATAACATCCATGTTATTTCCTACCAACAACATGTCATCAACATACAACACTACATAAATGAAGTGATTACCAACCTGCTTGGAATATACATAGTGATCAACCCTGCTTCTCACAAATCCTAATCCAAGGATGTATGTATCAAAATTTGGGTACCACATCCTAGGTGATTTCTTCAGACCATATAGTTATTTCTTTAGCTTACAGACCAGCTCTTTCTTTCCCTTCACTACAAAGCCTTACGGCTACTTCATGTAGATTTATTCTTCCAAATTCCCATGTAGGAATGTTGTCTTCACATCCATCTGTTCCACTTCAAGATCAAAAGCAACAGCAATAGATAAAAGAAATCTAATAGAAGTTAACTTAGCAACATGAGAAAAAATCTCACCAAAGTCAATTCCCTCTACCTAGGAATAACCTTTTGCTACTAGCCGAGCTTTGTATTTCTCCGCTTTTCCTTCTGCATTAAACTTCTTATTAAACAACCATTTTCTACCAACAGATTTTATCCCAACTGGCAACTCAACTATATCCCATGCCTCATTCTTATCCAATGCATCCATTTCTTCAACCATGGCCTTCTTCCATAGTTTACTATCCTCTGAATTCGATCATCATTAGTAATAGATAAAGCAAAATTGGAATGAAAATCAGGTGGACTATACCTTTCTGGTTTTCTTTTATCTCTCATTGATCTCCTCAATACTGGGGTATGAGGTTCTTCTTCTTCTTCTTCTTCTTCTTCCTCTTCTTCAGATGATTCAGATTTTGCATCATCCAACTCAAGCTCTATTTTCTCAGGTTCATCTTGCGTTGGTAGGAATTCTTGTTTGGACACATCTTTTAGCTCTCTGAAAACAACATCTCGAATGTAAACAATCTTCTCGGTTTCTGGGTTCCAAAGCTTATAACCTTTCACACCATCTTTATAACCAATAAAGATACACTTTTCAACCTTTTAATCCAGCTTACTCCTATTTTCCTTTGGAATATGTACATAAGCATCAGAACCAAACACTCTAAGATGTTGAAGAGAGGGTTTCTTTCCAGACCATACCTCATGTGGAGTTTTATCATCCAACGCTGATGAAGGTGATCGATTGACCAGGTAACATGTTGTACCCACTGCCTCTTCCCAGAATTCTTGTCCTAACCCAACACCGCTGAGCATGCTCCTTGATTTTTCCATATGTGTTATCTTCATCTTTTCTGCAACTCCATTCTGCCAAGGAATGTATGGAGTATTCTTCTGCCTTGCTATACCACACTTCTTACAGAATTCTTCGAATTCATTTCTGCAGAATTCTCCACCATTATCTGTTCTCAATACCTTTATTTTCTTCTTTGTCTGATTTTCTACCAGAGCCTTAAACTCTTTAAATTTATCAAATACCATAGATTTCTTTCTAAGAAAATAAATCCATGTGTTCCTTGAAAAATCATCTATGAATGAAACATAATACAAAGATTTACCTAAGGATGGAATAGGAACAAGTCCAAACACATCATTGTGTATCAACTCTAAGATCCCCTTTGCTCTTGTAGCACCAAATGGGAATCTAACTCGATTTTGTTTACCATATATGAAATGTTCACAGAAATCAAAATCCAAAGTGAAATTAGACATACCTTCAATCATACCTTTACTGTGTAGTGTTTGAAGTCCCTTTTCTCCAATATGCCCCAATCTTTGATGCCACAACATGGTCTCATTTCTCTGCTCAGGGACAACAGAACTGTTACACCTGTTGTTCCTGAGTTTATAGTTTAATCGGGGCTCGCTAGTACCGCCGCCTCACTTATAACCTTCTTGATATGGGCAAAGGATGCTTTAGCTTCTGTTGTCCATTTTACTTCACTATTTTTCCTGAGCATATCTGTAATCAATTTCACAATTTCAGCAAAGTTAGGAATAAATCTTCTAAAAAAATTGAATTTTTCCTAAAAATGATTGAATTTCTTTCACATTCCTAGGAATAGCTATTATATCTATAGGTTCTACTCTTTTAGGGTCAATTCTAATTCCATCTCGAGATACGATGTGACCCAACAGCTTGCCTTCTTGCATAGCGAAATGAGATTTCATAGGATTTAATGATAGACCAAACCTGCGACATTTTTCAAATGTCTGTTTGAGATGAATCAGATGGTCTTCATACGATTTAGAAAAAATAGTAAGATCATCCAAATAGATAACTACAAATTTGTCCCGTTCACCAATGAAAGCAATATCCATTGCGCGTTGAAAAGTAGCACTTGCATTCATCAATCCAAACGACATTTTATCGTACATAAATGTGCCCCAGGGAGTGGTAAATGTGGTTTTTTCTTTATCGAGATCACGGACGACAATTTGATTGTAACCTGAAAATCATTCAATCATTGACATCATATTAGCTCCTACTACTTTTTCAAGAACATGGTCCATTTTAGGTAGAGGATAATTATCTTTGAGAGAAGATTTATTAAGATTTCTGAAATCGACACACAGTCTAATTTCCCCGTTTTTTCTTTCTAACCGGGACCAGATTAGCTACCCAATCAGAATATCTCAGTGGTACAGTTATCTTAGCATCAAGGATTTTTTTGACTTCTCGTTCGATAACAGGTAATAAAATGGGGTTAATTTGTCGGAGTTTTTGTTTAAAAGGTTTGACACCAGGTTTGAGGGGTATTTTATGTTCAATCACAGAAGTGTCATATGTTTTCAGTTCTTCATACGACCATGTGAAAACGTCTTTTTATTTTCTTAACAACTCTGTGTATTTATTTTTATTTTCTGTTGATAGATATTTGGATAGTTTAACCATTCGGGGATTTTCTTTAGTTCCTATATTACAATCTTCAACCTCCTCTGGTTGGGGTTGTAGGGTGGTTTTTGAAGGTATATAATCTTGATTAAATAGTCTTTCCAAAGGGATTAGACCCTTGGGAATCTGGTTGTTCTTGAGAATGAGCATTCGGTGATTTGCAATTTTATCGTGAAACTCTTTAGAATCCTCCCCCTCTTGCATGATCCAAATGGGATCATTTTGATTTTCTTGATCGGTATGCGTTTCTGCAAATTCATCTAATGATTCTAGAAACTTTCGAAGCTTCTCATCGTCTTCAAAGACCTGCCAATGCTATATGTTATTTGGTATCGAAGGGAAATGTCTCATTTGTATGTGATACTTTAATTTAAAAGCAGTTGGGCATGTCAAATTTGATGCATCTTTGGCTAAAGCATCAACCTGTTGATTTTCATACCTTGGGACGAAATGAAAATTCACAGAAGAGAAGAAATTCTCGATTAAATCCCAGACACAGTTCCTATAGGACCGTAATCTAGGATGCTTGGCCTGATACTGTCAATTCACCTGTTTTATAATTAACTCGACATCACCAAAGACTTCGAGTTTCTTTATTTTCATCCTCCTAGCAGCTTCTAATCCTAGGACTAAAGCTTCATACTCACATACATTGTTTGTACAATCCACATTCCACTGAAGCCTATATGAAAAGGGGATTACGAATTGATCATCGGGAGCCACAAGGAGTGCTCCTGCTCCGAATCTAAGGAAAGACGAGACACCATCAAAATACATTTTCCATACACCAGTGTTATATACATTTTTTTTTATTTTTTTTTATTTCAGTTTTTTCTTCTATACAATTTTCGTCTATATCTACTTCAAAATCGTCATCAATAGATAATATACAATTTCCTAAGTCTTGGTCATCAATATAAACTGGATGATTGTTTGGGTTGTGTGGATCACCAACCGTAAATACCAACCTAGTCTCTCTGTAAAGACGCGTGTATTGTCCTCCAAAAACTGGAATTGTAGCGTATGTCATATCCAGTTGGAGAGATCCTCCAAGCTTGGCACCCCATGATCTAGATAATAGCATACCATACTTTGGAGGGATGTCAGCGACCACTACATCCATAAGAATACTTTTAGCAGGTATTTGAGCCAAACCTACCACTAGGTCTTTAATCATACCTATGCATTTGACTTTCCTCGAATCGAAAGAATATAAGTCACCATAGGGCCTTGTGATTTCAAAACCAAGTTTTTCCATAATTGCCTTTGGCATCACATTGTGGGAAGCTCCAAAATCCAACATACAGTTATGAAGAATGTGGTCAAACAGGGTTAACGTAATATAAAAGGGGGCCACAATGTCTCTCGCACCTTCGAAGTGTGGACCAAAGACTATATTTGGTTTGTCATCTTCTAAGTTGATGACGTCAGCTTGGCTTTCGTCTTCGGAAAATTTAATCATCTTGGTGATTTGTTTACTGTATATGGGATTTTTAGCTAATTCAACAAGGGGAATAGGAATTTTGATTTTATTTATTTCGTTTTCTAATATAAAATTTCCTAGGGCCTTGTCGTTTTCTATGTTCGGGGCCTCCATTCCTTTTTTTTCATCTTTTCGTTGTGATGTGGACTTGTTTTCATTTATAGGACCTTGTGTCTTCACAGGGAGTGTTTCTACTGGTTCTGACTGGACAGGTTGTGTATCAGCTATGTTTCTTTTCGCAGACTGTTTATCAGCAACTTTTGGAATTGCCTCGTTAGTTTCGCTTCTTGGCAAAATATTTTTTGTCGGAACATTTGGGAGACTTTTGTTCCTTGGTCTTAAATTATATTTTCCCTGTAGTTCAGCTATGATATCATCTGTGATATCTTGATATGTGAAATCTTCAGACATATTATTGCTAACATGGTCTTCCAATGTAATTTCTTTATTTAAAGATGCTTCATAATCCTGTCTCGATAAATAAGGTGATTTATTATCGTCGCCGAGATTATTAATATCTTCATCGATTTCTTCAAGATCTCCTAGATCTTCCTCTCCAATGAAGTTTTCACTTTTGAAGGGTGTTGGAATTTTTTGGTCTTCATTTTTAATTATTTTCTGTGGTCCCTGAGGATCAAGATTTCTTCTAAAATCTTTTTTGGGGAAATTATCTCTTTTCGATTTCTCTAGTTCCATTTTTGAGATCTTGTTTGAAAGTTCTCTAATAACCCTAGCCATCTTGTCCATTCTATCTCCCGAGGATTTCCCCAATCCTGAAGGTCCACCTTGTTCTTTGAATTTCCTATTTTCTTTGTTTCCAGTTTCAGTCTTTGCTTTTAATTTTCCTGATGCCATCATGTTTGATTCAATATCAAGCGCATCATCCTACATTTTCATGAGATCTGTTGATCTCCTTTCTCTCAATAATAAGGCGAAGTTGGGATCAAAAGCGCCAGAAAAAGTCACTTTTGCTGCGGGTTCTGAAGGTTTAAACTCAACCGGGATTTTATTATACAACTTGTTGAACCTTTATGTGAATTCTAGAACTGATTCAGAGTTTTTCTTTCTAAGGGCTCCAAATTCAGTCAAGTAGTAGAGGTGGTCCTTCCTCTCTCCCCATTGTCTAATAAAAGCGCTTTCAAGTTCTTCATAAGATCTCAAAGATCCAGCTGTTAAGGATCGGAACCAGGTCCTCACCTGTCCTTCGAAAGTTTGAACGAGGATTCTAGAATATACATCTTCATGTTCTATTCCGAGGATGTCAGCAAATTGATCGAAAAAGTTTATATGTTCTTGGGCAGTCAGATCCCCTTCCCCTGTAAATTTCAGAAGACTTTTCATATAATTCTCGGGGAGATCATGAAGAGGAATGGGAAGAACAAGGGGAGCATATCTAGTAGCTACTTTAGCGAAGATTCCAGGAAGCGGTACTTGACCACCTCCATCTCCAGCACCTCCTTGTGCAGCCATGGTTAGATTTGAGGCCGAAGCTCAGAATGTGTGAGGAGAAGATTCTCGGAAATCTGGGGAGGAAACTTCAGGAAATGAGAACGTATCGTATGAGAGGGGAAGTGAAAGAGATCTTTCAAGATTTTTTGAAATGTTAAACTATGTAAAGTCAGGCTGACATATAGTATATGTGGGTAAAAAGACTTGTTTAAGTGATTTTCGTGATTTTAAAATCTTTTCCGGATTGGAGACTAGCGAGGTCTGCTTGCTATCCGGGTTTTTTCTGGTGTTCTTTTGGCTAAAATCTAGTTTAATTATCATGGAGTCACCAAGTGAAAAATATTAATAGCCTTAGAAGGTTTTCTATCCTTGTTCACTATCAAAAACAGAAAATGTCAATGTTGTTCTTCCCAGGGAAAATATTTGTTTCTTCAATCTCCGGCAACGGCGCCAAAAAGATGTTGTTCCTGAGTTTATACTTTAAGGTTGTAAAGTATACCATCAAGGCATCCGTAAATGTTAAAAAGAATAATTTGAGAATAAGAATTGAAAAGGAAGGGTGAAGCAGAATCAGTTTCTCAACTGTCTCTGTCTAGCTTCATGTTGTTCTTGGATGCTAATATCTCTCTCAATAGAAGCCCATGAACATTCTAATTTGACCCGGTTAGTTGTTGTTTGTAAGATGGTATTAAATAGGTTCAAGGCAATACTGGTTTGATCTTGAAGGCCAGGTTCAATGTTGGGTTGTTTACTACTTGGAACAATCATGGAGGATAAGATTTTATTTAATCGTGAAAGAATTTTAATCAAATGTTACTTCAAAATTTCTACAGATGAGAATAGGAAAAACAATTTTGAAATTCAAAACACTAACATAAATACATACGAGGTCGTTTCTTGGATTTGTAACAATTTGAGAATTATAAAATAACAAATAAGTACTACAAAAAAATATGAGGCTTTAATCAAGAAAGAATATCATATTTCGATAGATAATAATGAAAGAAAACGAGGTTTCTAATGAAAAGTTAAGTATTAAGGTTCAAATGATTAACAAGTCTTAAAATCACTGATAGCAATTTCAGAGGAAAAACTGTAAATAATTTGATATCCAAACCAATCTGAACTAGAAATCAAAGATGCAGATAACTTCAAATTGATTGTTCATTAGAAAAACATTGAACGAAAAATACAATAAGGTATAGTAAACAAGGTTGAAGAACACATAGCTACAAATTTGAAAGATTTAGAATCTCGTTTGTAATGTATATTATGATGGATTGGAAAACTGTTAATACAATCGGCTCTCTCCAAAAAATCAAAATCCCTTTCTCAGTCATTAGAAAATACATTTATACATCTTCATCAAAATTTTCTCGTTGGTGACTAACCAACTTCCTAATATTACGGTTACATATAAAAATAATGTCAACCGTTTACATTTTCTTTATAATTTCTAATGATAAAAACATTTTAAAAAGATGTTTTTACGCTTGTGTTGACGAACTTCCTTTCTCCACCTCAAGACACTGAACACACTTTCCCAAAAATTTCACAAAAGTTCTGGGAGCATCTGGTATCTCATTTGCTTCAAACAAGAAAAATCTTTCCTGTAATTCAGGCAACCGATTTTCTATCATCTTCTCTGTGAACTTAATAGTTTGCAACTTTAGGTTCGATATCACCATCCATTTGTTGATTTCTGTGATATTGATTAATTTAATTTTTGGAATCTCTATCTTCATTTCCTCCAGCTCTTCTTTGAACCTTAGCCGGTGCTTGGTAATATTAATCTCACCTAATCATCCGGAACAGTCATCTGTTCTGATATTCAATGAAGCTCTTTCTAAGAGATCATAAATTCCTCGGCAATCATGATTGACCTCTCTGGTTATTATTTTATGTTCGGCCAGGTTTGTTTCCCACACGTTAAGTATTATGTCCCTTTTAACCTGTTCAGAAATGGATAATTTTTAAATCCTTCCAACTTATTCCTTTTTTGAGAAGGCTACTGCCTTTTGGAAATTCGTTCTAGCTGCTTTCGCCTCCCTTTCCTTCTGGAAAACATTCTCCAAAGATTTATTTGTTTCTTGAAAATAATTCTGGACTACTTCCAGATTCAAAAACACTTTCTGTTGTTCTTCCTCTATTTTTCAAATATATCCCCAATGCTTGTGTCCTGAAAATTTCAAGTTCTACTACTTGATTAGTAATAGAAATAATTTTATCTTGTAAATGTTTATTTTCTTCTCCCAGCTTTTGGACCTGTGCCTGTGTGACCTGTATTATCTATTTTGCCTCCTCTAAGTCTTTATTCATTTTCTGAATTTCTTGCATATCTTTTAGTCTAGCTTGTTCTAGACCCTTTTGTATTCCCCAACTGATATTTCTCTCAGTTTCTTTTAATTTGTCCTGTAACTGAATTATTGTTTGGTCTTTTTGTTCAAGCATGCTTGTTAAACTGCCAACATAATACATATTTGTTGATGCTATAGCACCCATCGTACCTGCTAACTCCGTAGCAAATTCTCCATCCTTAAGCTTCTTTCCATCTATAATGACCCTATGATTTTTAATCATTCCCTCTCCTCTTGGGTGGATTTACTGCTTCAAAGATTGCTCTTCTCTTTTTACTGAAAAAGTAATCTGATGGGGGAATTTCATCTCTTGAAATTGGCTCTAGATCACTGACATACAAAGCTCCTTCATGGGGGGTTCCATAAGTTGACTACAATGGGTTTAAGGAGGTGATAGGACTACCGAGCTCTGTTGATGTTGTTCCTCCTATCTTTTCTGGAACATTCGTAATGATTTCTGGAGTTGTTTCCATCTCTTTTCCCTTCTCTGTCTCTGATTCTTTTGTTTGAGAACCCTCTTTGTCTTGGGAAGGTATCTCAGTATTCTTCATCTTGCCTTTGGTATTTGCTTTATCCTGTGTATTAGTTTCAAACCCTGGAGGGGGCCCTTCCTATTCTGGAGGTGGGGTCGAAACTTCACCCTGCAAACTTTTGGGTAGGCAACTTCGTCTATGGCTCTGAAAAGATGTGAATCTGATCTGTGAGTCAGGTGGCATGGCCTGTACTCTGTTCAGTACTTCTTCATAGGATTTAACATCCTTAAATACATCATCATAAACAGATGCTTCATGTTCATACGCCTTTAGATTACAATGTATAAAATGCCTACTTATTACTTGGTAGGGGTCATACTTTCTGTGCTCAATATCTACTAATTTCACTTCTTCTAATGACTCAACCTCTACCTTAGAATGGCCTAAATTTAATAAAGAAAATTTCCCATTATGAACAGGGAAAGATGGCCATGACTTCTTCTGAGCTGCTTTTAATTCTAATCCAACACCACCCTTTACTATCTGATGGGCTACCTCCCTGCACACCAATCTATTTGGTAGGAATTTAGGGAGTGCATGAGGGGGAATGGAACAACCGTAAACCCTAATGTAGGAAAAATTCTCCTCAATAAACCAGTCGACAACTGATTTAAGATTTTCTGTGATTACATTAGAAATGTGAGGGGGTTCGCATCCAAAAAATATTCTGTGCATAGGAATTATAATAAAATGACAAACCTCATAAAATGCATTTTTAGCATTTTCTTCCCAAAGGGCCGAGTGATATTTATGAATGGGTTCTGGACAAGAAATGTTCCAACTCCAATTCATTAATGGAAAAGGAGTCACATAACAGATTGCATCCATAATGTATGCAGACATATAAAAGGTTGTTGGTTGTCCCTTTGATTTTGCTGCTTTGTAGTTTAAGATTTCTTGTGTTAGGTTATCTGACAGAATCTTATGCCAGTTAAAACCATTTCCTTCTGAAGCTTCTTCTAAAAAGGGCACCCAATCTGCATGAAAATGGCAGGGATCTTTTCTCCCGAAAAGTCTACATAACATTATGGCTACATATACCATGTATTCATTCAAGGATGCTGTAGCATAAATCCCATGAGAATCAGCTCTAAACTTTGTTGGACACCTCGCCCATTCTATAATCATATCTGGATATGTCCAGTCTACCTCAATACATTCTTTCCTTTGAAACTCTGCTAAAAATTCAGCATTAAAAGTATGTTTAGGATTTGGCGAGAGTTTATACATTACTTGTATGTGTTCTGGCCTGAATGAGCCGACGATAGCTCCTTGGTAATTTAAGATGATCCTCATTGGGATATCGACCTTATCCAGAGCCTAGCTGATCATATCAGTGTATTCCACGAGCCGTGGGTGCGTAGCGATCTTATGAAGCTTTGACTCAGCTATGTCTCGTCAATGATTTTTAGAATCAGGATGAGCATTCTCAAACTCATACTTCAGCAATTCAGAGATTTGAGTCCAAGATTTAATGGAGTCTATAGCGTGTGGAGTGGTGTCGGAGATGATATCTCCTTCCTGTGTGTCTTCGTTCTTCTTTGGTGCCTTTTTGGATGCCATGACTTTGCATTTAATTGAAAACCTGTCACAAAAAATCGATGAACGAGCTCAGCTTAAAATGAAAACACAGACATTTGAATGTTCATTTTGAATATATTTAAAAATGAAAGATTGACACAGTTGTCACGAATTTAAGGCTTTTCATGCGGAAGATATATTTCCGAGATATGCATTTAATGTCCGTATTTAGGTGTCTTCAGGTTTTTAAAGAAAACGAGACACTTACTCAATCAGAAAGAAAAACTTGATTAAACACTTAAAGAATGATTACCATTAATCTTCTTTTGAAAACAAAAGGTTAATTAGTGCTAGTCATAGATTAAAGTTGAAAACTTCGCTTTTCAGGATTTCGAAAATCCTGATGTCGAGAGGTATGTCGTCGATGAAAAACGATTTCCGAAATTGTGAAATAGCGATGTTTTAATTAAGACTTAAAACTTTTTCAGCAAATTAATTAATTGAGATTTAAACATTTTCGGGATTTCGGGGATCATGATGTCGAGAAGTATGTTATCAATGAAATCCGATCTTCGAAATCGCGAAATTGCGACGGCTTTCTTTTTAAACATCACTTAACTCATCTTAATTAACTTACTAATCACAATTAAGGCCAAAACCGAATTAGTTTGATTTAACGCGAACTGTGGATCGGGGTTTCGTGAAACATGATGACAGGAGATGTGATCTCACTGAACCGTGAATCTTGAAATCGCGACATGATTATCTTAACCCTTAACCTTTCTTATAAGAGAATTAATTAATCCGTGTTTTAATTAAGACTTCAACGTTTCGGGAAATCAGGGATCGGGATTTCGCAATTCGATTTGCATCGAAAAATTTATTTGTAGCAAACCCTGAGTCCCGAAAATTCTTTAAGCTTAATTTTAAAATCGTTAGTTTTAACATTTAACACGTTTTAAATAATTTCAAATAAAAAGCGCTGGGGATCTTATAATTTTGTAAGCCTTTTTCCCTTTTATTATCTGAATAATTATAAACTTTAAGAAAATGTATCGTGTGCTTAGGATTGATAATGGAACTCGTGTTTTGTGAAAAGTTGAAAATCGAAAAAGAAAAATTTAGGCCTTAGGGATAAAAATTTAAGAACTGTTTCAACAACACCCAATAGTATAAGTTCTTCCCAACAACTTGTACAGATTTCCACAATGAACTCCCCTCATCAACACCATTGCTCCTCGTACCATCTTGCAAGTTTTATTTCCAAATATAGTATCCACTCTTGCATCATCCAACTTGCTTACAGATATTAGGCTCCTGGCAAGTTTTGGAATGTGTAGAACCCCAGGGAAGGTTCTAATCCTTCCATATTTTAGCAACAACTTAACCCTTCCATGTCCCATGATTTTTGTTGTCGATTCATCTCCTAGGAATACATCACCACCATCATATTTTTCATATTCAGAGAACCACTCCCTGTGAGGAGTCATATGGTATGACACACCTGAGTTGATCAACCATACATGATGATATGCATGTGTACTTGTAGATGCCAAGTAAACATTACCTCCTTCTTCAGTGGAGGTTTTCGCCTTTGTGGAAGAGGTACTATCAGATCTCTTTGATTTTTCAACCTTCTTAGACTTGCAATCTTTCTTATAATGCCCTGTTTTACCACACTTCCAACATTTCCTCAAAGATTTTTCTGGAGACTTAGATCTACCTGTAGATTTAGATCTCCACCCCGAAGGCTTACCAGGGTTTCTGTCTTAGGTACGCCCTCTTACAAATAAAGCATTTTTGCTGTGACCATCCATGCTTTTTCGCCTCATCTCTTTAGATAACAAGGATGCAACTACATCCTCATACTTCAATTTAGATTGAGTGGTACTACCTATTGCTACAACTAGATTATCCCAAGAGTTTGGAAAAGAACATAACAAAGTAATACACTTATCTTCTTCTGCAATCATAATATTAACAGAGCCAAGTTGACTTACCAGAGTATTAAAGGCATTTAGATGTTCTGTCACAGAATCTCCATCTTCCATTCTAAGATGATACAACTTCTTTCGAAGAAACAACTTGTTTACCAGGGACTTTGATTGATACAAATTCCCCAACTTATCCCATAGTTCCTTGGCTGTAGATTCTCCTGAGACATTCAACAACACCGAATCTGCCAGGCATAGTCGAATAGTACTCCTTGCTCTTCTGTCCAACTTCTCCCAATCTTCCTTTGACATACCAGTAGGTGGTGTACTAGTAGTTTGTGCACTAGTAGGTTGTGTACCAGTCGTCTATGTGCCAGTAGGTTGTGTACCAGGATCCAAAACGATCCATTGTTCTTTGTCTACAGGAATTTCCTCCATATTCAGCTTCCATATCTCAAAGTTTTTACCATTGAACTTCTCTATCTCGTTTCTAGAAGAACTCACCATTCCTCTTTCTGCACTCAAATCACCACTGCAAAAGCTCCCACTAAACCCAGGTTTATCACAGACCTAAGATAAACTTGATCTATCAAGACCAAGCAAAACCCTCAACAACAAAGGCGTCCCTCTGAAGCCAAAAACGAGCTCTAATAAAACATGTAATTTTTAAACCTGTGGAGTACAACAATGCATATAGATTCTTAAGCAAAACAAAAATTAATCAATGGCTCATTCACATAGTACATAGAGATTTATGCCGGAAACCCTCAACCGGGAAAACCTTTCTTATATTCATTATCTCGAATTTCACCATTCACCATACAATATATACAATGTTTTTAGGTATTCCGTAGATACCAAAACCCTAATCCCTTAATCTGGTATTAATTTAGAAAATCGCTAAAAATAGCAAAAACCGCGTAACCAGGGGGGGCATACCTGGCCCCCCTGGGACCCCCCTGGGAAAACGCCCGACGCACACAAAACAAAGAGCACTACTACGAGGGATCGTCAGATGCAGTTGTCAAATATGACGCGTCCACACACACACATGCAAAGAATATAATACATACCCAACAAAAACCTACATAAAACAACAAGATATGCTTGCTAGAAAATACTAAAAATCACTTAGAATGAGTTAGTTTTGGTTAGTATATAAAACAAAAATTTATATGTACAAAACATGAACTTAAAAATTGATTGGAAATCAAGATTTAGAAGAGAACTAAATGCATAAAATAGATAAAAGAGTGTTGAAATTATATCAAAAATTTCAGTGAAGAGAATTGAAGATTTTGGAGTCCACTCTTCCAAGATTTGGTAACTTGCAACTGGTAAATCTTTGCTACACAATGAGGAAAGAAAGTGAGTTCTTCAAAATGGTTCACAAAATACTTTTCAAACTCAAAGAAAAACAACTCACATAAATCTACAACAATACTACTATAGATTTATCTCCAACAAAATACTTTGCTTGGGGTTTTTCAAGTAAAACAATGTGAGCAAGATGAACATAAATTGCAGAAATATTACCTCACAAGAACACCAAGAGTACTCTAATACAACACCAATAATATATCACAACAATAACACCAATATATCCTCCAACTATTTATTTATATTATTGAAAAGAATCGTTGCAATATGGCAACAAGATTTCATAAAAGAAATGGGGAGAGAGCAAGAAAGAGTGAGGAGAAATTTGGGAAACATGGAGTTGTTATCAAACTTCATTTCAAAGTGAGGAGAGGAGGTGTGACACCATGTTTCCCCCAATTTATAAATATAACTATATTGGCCAAGAGACTATGGCAAACTCAATATGTGTGAATTTTTGATTTGATGGACCTTTGTATAAAAGGGTCAATGATGTAATTTTTTTTATTTACTAGAAAATGGATAAGTGTTGCATGAATGTTGGAAAGGGGATGTGCTAAGAGATACCACGAATTCTATGAAAGAGATGGTGAAGGGGACCATGAATGGTTGCGTTAACCTCCACCAAACCAGTACCTTACTAGATTTAATTGCTCAGGACCAGAACAGTCCTCTGACCTAGAAATAAATTACAGTCAGGGTGGTAGGTGGGAAAACCTCCTCAAGAGTTAATGAGGGGATGGGGCAGAGCACCTATATGTAAGGATTTCAGACCTAAACATGGACTGGGAATTTGAGCCACACACAACCTTGTTGAAGAAGGCAAGAAAGGAAGGTGTGGTGGGTGGAGGAAGGCCTGTGAAGAGTAAAGAGATGAGAGGCTAAGCTCTCGGGTTCAAGGAAGAACTAAGGAATGAGCGTTTTGGTTGCGGGGAATATGCTAGTTGGGTTATGATACAAGCTGATAAACGAGGCTGGTCCTCCTTGCTTGGTATTTTGTAAACCATTTCCAAGATCCTGCGGGAGGAGGAGAGTAACCTCCATCCCTACTGTCATTGAGATGGAGGAAAGGATTATATCTTAAATCACCATGGTCTAGCTCAGGGGTGGCTAGTGGTAAATCCATTAGGAGTGACTTAGCCTATGGTTGGGAGGAAACGGGCACCCCTTCCAGCAGTCACTTCACATTATCTAGTTCTATTAAGTATTTTCCCTATTTTATGTATTGAACTGGAATAATGGATGAATGCATGGATTTATACATATGTGTATTTATAGATGGTTTCTATGTGGAATGGTTATCATATGTGTATGCTTTCATCTCTTTGTGAACTTACACTTTTGACTGGTAGTCGGTATGCCCAATCTATCTCTTGAGGCTTCCTTGGAACTAAGCTTGTAAGATGGTCGAGATAGCAGATATCGTGTCGACTTGAACCTGTCTGTCTAAAGAGGACACCTCTTCTTGACTCCTTGTCATGTGACTAGGATTTTAGGCCCAAGACCTTAACCATTTCATGATAAATATCAGGAAGGATAGTGAGGTTCAAGTCTTGAAAATGGAAATCTCTTTGTTTGGAAGATGAGCGGACGAGATCCATTTGGGAGGACCCATATGACCAATACCTAGGAACCTTAGGCTAAGCCTGAGGAAGCTAAGTTCTTTATGACTTTGAAGCTCCGCAAGTCTGGGACTTCGGAGTATCATCGACCCTCATAGTCATAAACCGGTCGAAGACAATCGAGAGTTACGGTTACCCGTAAGGTTGACCGGTATTAGGCGATTCTCCAGGTGGTTAGGTGAACCTATCTAACCAACTAAATCAGGACCCGAAACCTCGAAGGTCATATCTATGAAGGATTAAAAACTGTAGACCAAGGGATCCTTCTAGTCCTTTCCCATCCATCGATATACCGGGGATTCCTGGTGCTACCCCCTTTAGTTCGTAGATTGGGCACTTCGGGAGATAAGAGGAGTTTGCATCGCAACACTCCCATACGTCGAATCCCTGAGGTAACAAGAGTCGTAGATCTATAAGTCTACGTGGTCAGGTCTCGATCGTGAGACTTGAGGAGTGTTAGAAGCCTATTAGTCTAGGGTGACGAGGTGCAGTGACATCACCCAAGGTGATGTGGACTCCAGCTTCATGTGCCACGTGTCACCCTAACCCCTCCTACATGTCATTCCCTGAAACGTGTCCACCTAGACAACGTGGTTGGTGAAATGACCCGAACTTCGAAGGATCTGGGATATAGTACAGTAGAGAGATAGAAAAGCCCAAAGGTTGGAGCCACGTGTTGAGCTTACGGGACTTCAAAAGTTTGGAACTATGGGTGGCCTCATGCGTAGATCGTAAAGAGGCGTGAAGTGTCAAAGCATCAAATCCCTCCACAACTGATATAGGAGAAAGAAAGTAAGTCCAGTCATGGGATCGAATGGTGGATGGCCTTCCACCATGAAGGAAGGAACTTGGAAATAGAACGTGTGAGTTGGATCGACATGGACGCCACGTGGCCCTCACTAATGAACGCTTGAAGAACTTCAGAGAGATATATCTGTTGGTTCGTGGTTCAATTTTGAGCATGGAAACTATGGTAGGAAAACTCTGGATGAACAAAGTGTGGTAGAAACCCCAAATGAAGGGTTTGATCACTTAAGGAGAAAAAAAAATTGAGGTCCCATCCCTAGGAAAGCCACTCAGGGGTCGGGTGTATTACAAATTGGTATCAGAGAATGGTTACAACACTTGACCTGCATTGGCTCATGGACAAGTTGCGTCAAAACTGGATTAAAGAACTTTAAGGGCGATTCCCTACCTTACGTCTTTCCTAAAGAGTCTGATTAAACTCTTACTGAAGAAAAGAATGAAATTTGTCTACCGTGAGTGTGTATTTAAGAAATATGAACTATGTGTTGTTCATGAACTAATAGACTGATAGCTAACAACAAGTTTTTTTTCATCACTCAAGTAGTAAGTGAATCGTGGGAAACTACAAGCATAAAGGATGGTGAAGCTCCATGAAGTGGGGGATGGCTCCCACAATAGAGACGAAGAATGTGACAAAAGGAGGGCGATAGAAACCCCTTCGGATATGGCTGAAATTGTAAGGAACCTCATGGTCGAATTACAGAGTTGCAAGGCCGACAACGAGAGATTGATAAAGGAGAAAGAAAAACAAATGGAAATTGATGCAGTCTTGCTGCATATCTTATCTAATATATAGAGGCATCTGCAGCATGGACCTGAAACCATTCATGTGGACCGACGACATATGAAGAGAAGTCAAAGTCCACCTGATATTCGAAGATGTGGTCCCATAAGTGGCCACACTAGGAGGAGTACCTCAAGGAAGGTCCAACCTGGAGACAGGGGACACGCATCAAGAAAGACCTATGGAAAGGAAATTGGCAACTCCAAGGAATCTTATAGTAGCAAAACTAGCTCACATTCTCAAAGGAAAGGAAAGAAGTGAAATCATTCCAAAAGTCATGACCCTGAAGAGTTCAAGAAATCCAAACCACCCTCTTTCAATGGGGATATTGAGAAGTGGGAAGAGGCAAAATCTTGGTTGCTTGGTTTAAAGAAGTACTTCAGAGTCCATGACTACTCTGAAAACTTGAAGGCTCGAATAGTCATATTCAATATGAATGGAAAGGCTTCCATTTGGTGGGAAGATCTTAAGAATGTGAAAGGAATATGTGAAGAGGACTTATCATAGAAACAGTTTGAGAGACACGTCAAGAAGAAGTATTTTTCAGAGAAATACTTTGATGGGAAGACTAAGGAGTTCTATGAACTCAAGCTAGGACATCTCATCATAGAGGAATATGTCAATAAATTCCTTGAGATGTTGAGGTATGTGTTGATATTATGGTAGCCGCGGGAGGTATTTACCTCCACGTGTAAACCTGACGAGAATAGAATATTTCGGGAAGCAAGAAGAAACCCTAATTAATTGGTTAATAACACTAGAAGATAATTCGGCTCAAGAGAATGACTTGTATTAGGTTATTAGCCTCCAAGAGAAGAAGTCGGCTAAAGGAAATGTTATATACTAAAGAATTAGTACCCAGAATGAGAAGTTGGTCTAGGCAATCTGCCAGAAATAGTATAAATACAGGAGGTAAGTGTTCATTCTGGCCAGTATTCTCAGAAGTACAGAAGCAATACTTGTGTGCACTGCAGTTGGGCAGTTTGTGTGCAAGTTTGGAGGAGAGTTGTTGTTGTAGCTACTGTAACTAGCAGATTTCAGTTTTGGATTGGACTCTCTCTTGGTTATGGTTTGGACTCTCTGATCAGCTCTTGTTACTCTTTCTTGGTGCGTTATCCTTGGAGAAAGGTGCGCCACCTTTGTTTAGCTATCTAGTCTAGGGTTTTCTTCCGGAATGATTCTTTGTCAAGGTTAAGGTGCTTGGGGGTGGCTTCGGCGTATGGTTGGGTGACAATAGTGATATTTTCTATGGTTAAACGAGCACATCCATTATATTCTAACAGGTTATGGGCCCATGCTATCTTCAGACAGTCTAACTACTAGAAAATAGATTGGGAGGATTTGCTCAGTTGCAGTTGCAGTTGCAGCCGGTTTCTATTGCAGCAACGAAACCCTAACCCTCTTGTTGAGGCAACTTAAGTGAAGATATTGACCTAATTTCTAGATAGACTAATGCAATCTAGCCTAGCGCACCTCCTGGTACTCTCGGCAAGCTAAGACGTCAAGTTTGAGTTTTTGGTCAAATCTAGGGTTGACCAAGTCAAAAGTAACCATGACTTACTCTATGAAGTCAGAAAACAAGTTAGAAGGGGATTCTAACTTCAAAGCATGGAAGACAAGGATTGATCTCATCCTTGCCAAGAATAAATTGTTGGATATCGTAAAAGGAAATATTGTGGAACCAGAGTTTGAAAAATGAAAAGAGAAGGAACTGTGGAATGTTGTAGTTATGGAGAAGTTCAAAGACAATGAAATCAATTCCATGAGTATCATAGTGGATTCTATAAAATACCACTTGATACCCTACATCTTCCATCTTGATTCGTCTAAGAAGATGTACGATGCCCTAACAAACCTTTTCTCTGTCAAAAACATTGGACAAGTAATGAGTCTGAAGAATGAGCTCTATGACATGAAGATGAATGATGATGACAGCATAACATCATACTTTGTGAGAATCTTTGAGTTAGGAGATCAACTACAAGCTATTGAATAAATCATCTCAGAGAAGGAACTGGTAAATATAGTACTCAGCGGTCTTCCCAAGACATGGGATGCATTTGTCACAAGAATGAACACAAGGAAGGAGTATCCTACATTTGAAGAAATTTGGACTTGTTGTGCACAAGAAGAATCAAGAATTAGTGAAAAAGAGAAACCTCAAAATAAATACGATGATCAAGCCTTCACAGCAAGATTCAAGAATTCCAGGAACAAAAGGAAGTTTGGTTCAAGGAAGAATCCAAATCAAGAGAAAGATATGTCAGAAATACAATGCTTCAACTATCAAAACTATGGTCACTACAAGAATCATTGTCCCAAGCTAAAGAAAAGGAAGTAGACACTCGAAGCATCAGTTGTCGAAAAAAGAAAACCCTCAAGGAAGACCAAGCAGGATAAAACAGACTTCTTCTAAAAACAGGGTAACAATATTCTTCATAGTTCTTGTACATACCATGTTTACATGGTTTCTGTACATATTTTTCTTATCTATAATATTTTCAAAGAAAAAATATACCTATGGAAGAACAACAAGATAAGGATTGCTATCACAATAACTACAAGTCAGACAATACACATGAAAGGATGAAGTACATCAACAACCCCTGGTAACAATTCATGTGGAAGTTATTACATAAGTAACAACTACAAGATAAGTCGAAATCAGAATCAATCCTGAAGAAACCTAAGAGAAGTAAAGACAAAAAGAAGTTAGCAATCAAGAGGAAATTGGAAAACGACTACTTGCGACACTTTGCAGAAGGTAATAAGGATGCAAACGAAAGTGTGGGCTCTCTTAATTGGAGGGAGTTGATTATAGAATTCCAAAAGAAGAGCATGCATTCATACATGAAGCTAGGATTAGGATGGAGCTAACCCCAAATAGTATGATCCATTGAATATGATGAAGTATCTATCCATTTTCCCATCAATGGTAGCAACCATGAAAAGTAACACATGTTCAGTTTGAATTTAGAAGAAGTCTTCTTCGAAAAGAAGCCTTAAAATATCCTTGGTTGTCCATCCACATCCATGATCCTATGATGAAATAAAGAATTTGTAATCTTCAGGGCATGGAATCTATAGAAAACTCCATGGACCCAAGAACTAAAGAGAAACATGAGGAAGCACATGAAGATTCCAAGAAAGAAAGAAAAGCTAGAACAACCAGCCGTTGTATCGAGAATCACAAGACTACCAGCCTGATATGAACTCACTAAAAGAAATCAAGCAAAGGAACTGAAAGTTGTGATGAAGAACAGTGTATGGAAGACTTATGAATGAAAGCATTGTGAAATCCAGAACTAGAAGTTCTCCCAGATTGAGGGAGAATACTATGATGATTGCTTGTTCCAGTAAACCATACATACCTCTACATGAGCCATTATATCGTCCGCAATATCCATGGTTTGGAGTTTACATCATATGAATGCAAAGACTGTTCTCCAGAATAATTGAACAAATAGCATATGAAAAGCAACCTCAAGACTTTGAGGTATACCAGAAAGAGAACTGTGTATGCAGATGAAAGAAGACAACTTGGTGGAGAACCTCCAATGCACAACAGAAGCATGGTGAAAACTTTCTATAACAGAGATATTGTATCAGAATGGTTACTTAGAACTCCAGGATGATGGATTTCAAATATATGACAAACTCTCATGATGACAGAAGAAGTGCCACTTGGATATGTTCTAGTTTGACCCTTGCCACGATGTTATGAGCTAGCAAGAAACAAAAGATGAATCCAACAATGATATACTATATTGATCAGAGCTATATGAAGCCTTCAGAGAATACCAATGTTCCAAAAAGATCGAAGTACTTTGAGATCAAGCATTACACTCTCCATGATGAAGTCCAAAAAATAGAAAGTGGTTCTCCAATATATATCTCCATAGAGGAGCAGATAAGTAGACATTTTGGTAAAGCCTCTGTCCAAGATGAAAGAGTTTGTGTACTCAATATGAAGCTTATGGAGACGACTTCCTTATTGAAAAAGGAAGAGATGACTCTCAGGTTGGGAGGGAGAACTGATGTGTTATTGATTTATGGACAATCATTTTTCAAGTTGGAAAAATGGTCCAGGATGAGAAGTTCCTTTCCGGTTCGAAAAGTGGTTTGAGATTTCTGACGGACAGGCATTTTCTAGTTTGGAAAATGGTCCAGGTCAAACGATCATTTTCGTAATGAAAATGGTTTGATGGATTGTTGATGTACCATAGACAGTGATTCCCCTTATGGATAGTGTGGGGGAATGGTCTAGGAAAGTATCTCTTCTTGATGGTCACTCTCAGTAGTGGCCAAGAAGACTGGTTTGCCTCATCGGACAGTCATTCTTTCGAAGCTCACAATTGTGAGAAGTTTCGAAGAATGGTTCGTTTTGGAGGTTGGTGCAGGACAATCATTTCCTTAGGAAATGGTCCAGATAGTCATTCCCTAGGGAAGATTCATTCTCTCTAGGTTACACTTTGTTTAGTGGCGGAGGAATGGCCTAGATAGGTGAATTTTCCAGGTTCATCAATCAGGGATAGGCATTCCCTAGGGCAGACTCATTCTTTCCAGGTTGCACTTTATTTAGTGCCAGAGGAATGGCCCAGATAGGTGAATGGTCCAAGCTCAGAAATCGGGACAATTATTCTTCCTTGCTTGAGAAGAATAGTATAGATAGCTCATTATTGATGTTTTACCTTCTGAGGGTAGATGCTCTTCCAGATCTCACAGATGTGAGTGGAAGAATGGCCCAGATGATTCAGTTCATATCATAACAATGTTTTTCTATGCAGGTTGATATCAGATGATATGATTGTTATGGAGAATGTATGTATCTGGACAGTAGCTGTATACTACTGTGGTGGATGTGTTCCACTAATTGTGACTATATGTCATTGATCAAGTATCTATGTGCTACTTGGTGTGGCAGTGTACCACTGGATTGTAGTTGTGTACTATTATGGATAGACACAATTGTGTTCTATTGAATGACATTGTTCCGATTTCCTTGAAAACTATTAGTAGTATTGGAAATGATTATCAGCTAGATGGATGATCAATGGACAGAGATTTGCCAGATGAAAAATGGTCCAGGAAATTTATTCTTCTAGGACATATGTCCGGATTAGAAGAATGGATCTTATGTCACTCTGTGGAGTGAGTGACTTATCCAACATCATGTTTGATTACTCAGATGGAGTATGGTTTCGAGAGATGATGCAGTTGTTGACATTGATAGTGATGATGGTGCTCATGATCTAATCATGAGATAGCCTATATGACTATATTGATGCTACCAGGTGAATGGTATGTTTGTTCTCAATACCATTACCTTCAATACCTCCCTAGCTAGGAGGGAGTGTTGATATTATGGTAGTTGCGGGAGGTATTTACCTCCACGTGTAAACCTAATGAGAATAGAATATTCTGGGAAGCAAGAAGAAACCCTAATTAATTGGTTAATAACCCTAGGAGACAAGTCGGCTCAAGAGAATGACTTGTATTAGGTTATTAGCCTCCAAGTGAAGAAGTCAACTAAAGGAAATGTTATATACTAAATAATTAGTACCTAAAATGAGAAGTCGAGCCAGACAATGTGCCAGAAATATTATAAATACAGGAGGTCAGTCTTCATTCTGGCCAATATTCTCATAACTGTAGAAGCAACACTTGTGTGCACTATAGTTGTTCAGTTTGTGTGCAAGTTTGGAGGAGAGATGTTGTTGTAGCTGTTGCAACTAACAGATTTTGGTTTTGTCTTGGACTCTCTCTTGGTTATGGTTTGGACTCTCTGATCATCTCTTGTTACTCTTTCTTGGTGGCTGCAACTGTGTAACAAGGTCGAGTGTCAGGGGGACGACAAGACCGAGGTTAAGCTGTGCCAGAGGCAAGACAAGGTGAACAAATTCAGAGGGTAGAGGTAACTGACCTGTGGAGTACTCTGAAGATATGGACGATGTCGGCAAGGGTAAATGATAAGTACTGCTCCAACCAAGGGTGACATGGGTTGCGTGTGGACAAAAGAAAGCAAGTCGCCAACGGTGACGACAAAAGAAAATGTAATGATTGGAAACAAAGGCGTTTGTACAATAAATAATGAATAAAGAATAATTTTGGGGAGAAATGTACAAATACAGAAATGAGTACCCCAATGTGAAATGCGTGCCCCCAGGGAGGGCAGAATTGTCTTGAGAAACTGATGAAGGGTGGGGGGCCCCATTGGCGAGTTTCTGTAT
>JASDQU010738770.1:61475-89293 GCA_032191745.1 Picea mariana
ACAAACACACATAAAAAAAAAAAAATTTTAGTAAACAAAAACATAAAAAAAAAATCAAAATAATTTTTAAAAAAGAGTGCGGGCATGCATGGATTCCACATGCTCGCCTTGCTTCCTCCATCTCCTTCGTATCTAACCCTAAAACCCTACACCTGCTAGCTCTTCGAACCCTATGCGTCCTTCCTCTGCTGCCTCCTTCTCATCCACCGAGACCTTCCTCGCATCATTCTTTCTTCACCATAGATCTTGCCTTTGCTCTGTTAAGAAGTTCCAAGAATCTCGCCCGCCATGGCTCACATCCTCGCCATTGTTCTGAGAACTTTGCTAGCGCTGGCCATTGCCATTTTAGATTGAAAACCAAAACGATAGTTTAATAATTGCATCCCAGAAGGTGGTCAGGGAGGAAGCGGAAGCGGAAGAATATCAGACTCGATTCTTCTATGGTGCCCTCGCCTATCCATGCTTCCGCTGCAGGTTTCTCTCAACCCTTTGAGTAATTTGTTCTCTGTTTTATGAATTAAATTTTAAAAGATCTAAAAACTGCAAAATGGTTCTTCCCTCCCAGAATTAAATTAAATGATATGGGATTCCGTTTTTTTTTTTTTCCTGGAATTAAACATTCTAATTTTTGAACGTTTTTCAGTAACAATTCTAATCAGTTCTATTCAAAATATATTTAGAAGAATCACTGTTGCAGATATCTATTTTTGTTGTTGGGACTGCAGAATTCTAGTGTTATAAAGCTTTTTCAGTAAGCTAAATCCATTTATTTATTCAAAATTCAAAACATCAATAGAAAATTGCAATTTCATCATCAATGTAAACTATAATTTCAACAATAGAAAATTGCAATTTCATCATCAAAGTCTGAAAAAATCCAAAAATAAAATATTTAAAATTGTCCACATATATGAGATTACGATTGCCAGAACATTTACGGGAGCACCAATTTTGCCTGCATTCTGCATTCAGTAGTTTGTTGTTCTTCATATTGAAAGCGACTCTGAAGGCAATAGAAGGAGGTTTTTAAAATAAGGGAAGCTTTGGTTACTAGATCCTTCTAAAATTGATGCTAAATCTAGATCTCTTCCTTTCAGGATACAATTCCTGACTAAATCCTGTGAAGGAGATGAATCCCATGATGGTTCTCCTAATCCATGTAAAAAATTAATTGAAAAACAACATAGAAACTAGCTTCAAACCTCGAAGGACCCTAAAAGATCCATATAGAAGGCTATTAGATTGTTCTCTAGCTATCGTTCCAGGATTGCAATTTTTAATTTTATCATTATTAACCTACATATCTATTGTGTATGTCTCTGTTGGGGAGAAAAAATGTGACTTGGTCAAATCCCTAGCTCAAGCCAGTTAGGGTTAAGAACTAGACCCACATAGGCCTCTCAGCTCACATTTCAAAGCGTGGTTGTGTGCTTATTGATTCTAGTTCAAATCTCAGCTAGGTTTTTATCTCCTTGTATTGTTATTTTGGCTGGGTTAATATATTATGTTTATGTCGTTGCCTTGCAATGTGAATGGATTTCTCTCTCTCTATATAACCTCGATCTTGATGATTGGATCTATATAACCTTGATCTTAATGATTCCCTGAATCTTAACATTTTGAATGTTCCATCTACTCAACCTGTTACCATCTCTCATTCACGCCTCTGGTAACTCTACTGAAAAAGACTAAAGGATATCTTGATTCGGACTCAAGTAATTTAATCACTGATTCTGACTATCTGAATTCTCCCTTGAACGATATTAAATCCTTAAAATAATAATTGTGTTTTTGCGAACATTCAATCTCTTGACGACTTTGTCGTTTTTTGATGAGCTATTTGTGAAACTAGAAATCAGAGGGTAAAATCACAATTTTTTGAGAAATTGAAAAAAATCGAAATTTGTTTTTGAAATTTTTTTTGTCGAGAAATAAAAATCAGTAAATCCTGGAAAATTACATTTAAGTTTATATTTGAATTTAACTGAAAAACTGAAAAAATTTGCATTTATTTATTTTATTAAAATTTTTGTGTTTTGTTTGCAGGTTAAGCGTAGCTGGAGTTAGAGCTTGGAGTTTTGGCCCTTAGGCCTAGATTTCAAACAAAGTCTCTGATACCATTTGTAGTGGCCAAATATAATTAACATCCATTAATTCTACTAACATAACAGTAAAGTTCAATAATTCCTTTATATTGAGCAAATTGGTAAAATTCAAAAATTCCTTTAATTGAGCACATTCACATCACATTCGCATATAGATTTATCAAAAAATAATAAAATTTTATAGAAAAATAAAACAAATACACAATTTTAAATACGTGGGTCTGATGCTAACCCTCCGTTTGTTCACTTGCCTTGTTGACCGTTGCTGCACTGTGTAAACACTGCCCAAACCTACTATCCTCCCTGCCAACTAGGACAACTACCTAGCTCCAGGATATCGTATGGATATCCTGGCCCTCGTACCCAAAACCTCCAGCAAACCGGTGCCTGTATTGATCTAATCCGACTCCAAAAATCAACTCCTCTCTGCAAATCCAAGAGAGCCCCCAAAATCCATCCCCCATCCCCCGTAGAATGATCCCCTCGTAAACCTCCTTCCCCTCGATATTCCTCCTTCACCAACTTCCCCCTCATTTACTTCCCTACCTACCCATTTATTACCTTATCTTATCCTTTCGTAGTTAATTCCCCTTATCCCCTGTATTATTTTATCCTTTTGTGATTAATATGTTATCCCTTTCCGTGTACGTAACCTTTTCAATTTAAACAATATAACTTATTAATCTTTTAAATTTAATACTCATGTTATTAAATGTAATAGGTATTTAATTAATTAATTAATTAATCAAAATTATAACCTTTAATTAATTAATAAATACTTAATTAATATCATCAGACCAATTGTTTTTTAGTTATTAACATGTTAGGAAAAATTAATTAATTAATAAATCTTTCACTTAACAATCCCTAAGTATATATGCTACTAGGGTTGTTACAAAGAAAAACAATTTTAAAATTCAAAACACTAACATAAATACATTCGAGGCCATTTCCTAGATTTGCAACAATTTTAGAATTATAAAATAACAAGGAAGTACTACAGAAAAATATGAGGCTTTAATCAAGAAAGAATCTCATATTTATGACAAGTAATAAAGAAGGAAAACGAGGTTTCTAATGAAAAGTTAAGTATTAAGGTTCAAATGATTAACAGGTCTTAAAATCACTGATAGCAATTTCAGAGGAAAAGTTGTAAATAATTTGATATCCAAATCAATCTGAACTATATACGAGATGTTTGCAGGTAACTTCAAATTGATTTATTCATTAGAAAAACATTGAATGAAAACACAATAAAGTATAGTAAACAGGGTTGAAGAACACATAGCTACAAATTTGCAGGATTCAAAATCTCATCTGTAATGTATATTATGATGGATTGGAAAACTGTTAAAACAATCAGCTCTCTCCAAAAAATCAAAAGCCCCTTCTCAGTCTTTAGAAAATACATTTATACATCTTCATCAAAATTTTCTCGTTGGTGACTAACCAACTTCCTAATATTATGGTTACATATAAGAATAATGTCAACCGCTTACATTTCCTTTCTAAAAACATTTTAAAAAATATGTTTTTATGCTTGTGTTAACGAACTTCCTTTCTCTGCTTCAAGACACTAAACACACTTTCCCAAAAATTTCACAAAAGTTCTGGGAGCATCTGGTATCTCATTTGATTCAAACAAGAAAAATATTGTCTGTAATTTAGGAAAATGATTTTCTATCATCTTCTCTATGAACTTAATAGTTTGCAACTTGAAGTTCGGTGTGACCATCCATTTGTTGATTTCTGTGATATTTATTAATTTAATTTTTGAAATCTTTATCTTCATTTCCTCCAGCTCTTCTTTGAACCTTAGCTGATGCTTGGAAATATTAATCTCACCTAATAATCCAAGACAGTCATCTGTTCCGATATTCAATGAAGCTCTTTCTAAGAGATCAAAAATTCCCTGGCAATCATCATTGACCTCTCTAGTTATTCTTTTATATTCGGCCAGGTTTGCTTCCCACACTTTAAGTATTATGTCCCCTTTAACCTATTCAGAAATGGATAATTTTTGAATCCTTCCAACTTCTTCCTTTGTTGAGAAGTGATGCATGCGTGCCCTCCGGCACGTCCGCTCACATGATCTTCTTCCTCTCACGACCCGAAGACTCAATGTTCTTCTATTTCCCTATCAAGAAATCTGCACCCACAGAACTATCACTCGATCCCCTTTCTTTGCTTATCGAGGAATCAGATTTCGCAACTTCGCGATGTCAAAGGTCTATCACTGGGCTCTCGAATCCCCAAGACTCGATGGCCAGTCAACACTGACTTTTACCTTTCCTCTATCAGAAATTCCCTTATCGCGATTTTGGTACTCGCGATACCAAGCACTTCGTCTTACTCACTCCTGATACCCGGTAAACCGAAACTCTGACGCACACGTGCGAGTTGACTTTTCCACTTCCCATCACCTCTATTGTGATTTCAGGGTTCGTAGGATCACGAATCTTGATGTCAAATGTTTCGAGACTTTTCTTTTCCCGAACTCCGATCCGGTGTGCCACTTGTCCTCCACTAACTTTGTTGTGGCCCACACCACTCTCCCGTCGGGATATCGCGTTTCGCGATTCCAAGATGTATGAGTATCCTACCCTCTAGACCTCCGATATGCTGAACTCTGACTTCTTCAGACTTCTTGACACGCGTCCCCCCTAATGGAAGGTTCTGATCTGTCGGGATATCACGGATCGCGATATCGCAATTCCTGTTGCAATAATTTGGAGCCTCGACTCACGAAACACCGATTCACGATATGCGGGTGAATCCAACGACCCTTGTGGCTCTGATCAATGGCTCTGCCCCTCCTGAACTTCGAACCTTTTGAGAATACGTCACCGTATCTTCCCTGCACCTTTCCAAGATCTAACGGCTTATGGGAATTCGTGAATTCTCCTTCGGGAATTCCGACCGTCCGTCCCTCCTTTTGTAATCCACGGAATGACCAGGTGTTCCTCTGTGGAACTCGTCCTCTTACGCGTAACTTGTGACACTTCTTGCAAACCTTCCAGGAACAACTTATCCGTGCTTCCCTTGGTGATTACTCAAGGTTCTATACCTCTTGAGCTTCCTTATGGCTCTCAAGTCCTCTAGAAAGCCTCTTGCACGCACTCCTTGTGGAAAACCTTCAACAACTGTCTAAGTGTTGAAGTTCCTCGACTCTGCGCACACCTGCAACAGCAGTCTGTCAAATTCTTCACTCATGTTCACAACCCTGAGACCTTTAACCGGCCTGTGCACCCCTTTCACGGCTCCTGTGCCCACTGCACTTCAGGATAAATGAGAACAAAAGCTGCCTCTATCTGAACCCTCTATCAATGCACTCCTTGCGGACAATTCAAATGCACTCCTTGCAGGAATATTCTAGATCAGATAGAGAAACAATTGAAACTCATTCCATCTCCCTCTCAGACTTCAATTCATACATGAAATCACATACACAACATATAAAAGAAAACGTATAACAGGAAGCAAACGTTCATGAGCCTATCAACATCAATACACAGAGAACAACACAAACCATGAATTTGAATCAAAGCTTTCTTCTATTAATTCAAATGTATGTACATGGGTGTTCTTCATACAGTTCTCTGCATGCTCTTCCGCTTCTTCTCAATTCTGCTTCTGAATCATATTACAATGCACAATGAGGGTGTCTATATCCCGTTTCCCTCTTGCGTTCCCAAATAGTCTAATCTAGAATTAAATTTCTATCTACCTGCATTAACTATTTTAAATGTCGTCTACCTACTAAGGACAAGAGATATCCACTCAAGGTCCATTTACAATATACAAGTGTGCCTCATCTTAATGGCTCATTTAAGATTTGCGCAAGAATCCCAAAGTGTTTTTCAAAATTTGTGCTGGCTTGTCCAGTTGTCTTCCGCTTTTGCGTTGACTCACTTGATGTGTTGGTGATGCTCTTGCATCATACTCCCTCACTTGAAAACTTTCATGGGCTCCTGTCCATGAGCTCCTGCACGGTCTGTCCATGCTTCAAAATTTCTACTTCAGTCTCCTAGCTGGCATCTTCAACTGGGTGGTTCTTCCACTTGACTAGATACTCAAAATACTGCTTTCTCTTGGTCCTTTTGCTCACTCTCTTATCCAGTATGCATTCCATCTATGGTTTCTCTGCAATGGGCAATTGTTTCATCCACTGGATCACTAGCTACTCAGTTCTAGTCTTTACTTCTCTAGCCTTGTATGGGTACAAATCTGAGACATTGAATATCAGAGATATTCCGATCCCATCGGGTAGTTCAATCTCATAAGCATTTGTCCCAAATTTTCTCAAGATCTTGCATGGCCCAATTTTCTTCATCTTCAGCTTATTGTATGTTCCTCTCAGGAACCTTTCCTTTCTCAAATGTGTGAGAACCAGGTCACCAACCTCGAACTGAAGTTGTCTCTTATGCTGATCGGCTCTGTGTTTATACTCTTGACCTGATTTCAGTAATCGTTCCTTCACCTGACTGTGAAGTTCTTTCATCGTTTCTACGAATTCTTCTGCACTAGCGCTGTTAGTCGCAGTCTATTCTGAATCCCTCAGTTCAGAAACTCCTCTCGGCTGCATGCCATGAACAACCTGAAACGGACTCTGGCCTGTGCTTCGATTCACTGAGTCATTGTACGCAAATTCTGCCTATGGTAATATATTGTCCCAACTGTAGTGGTGCTTTGTCACCAAGCTTCTCAGTAAGTCTCCCAGACTCCTGTTGACCACTTCCGTCTGTCCATCCATCTGAGGATGATACGCTGAACTAAACATCAAATTAGTCCCTAGATTCTTCCATAAGGTCCTCCAGAAATGCCCTATGAATTTCATGTCTCTGTCCGAAACTATACTTTTCGACAACCCATGAAGTCGAATGACCTCTTTGAAAAATATATTTGCGATGTGAGTCGCATCGCTGGTCTTCTGACATGGGATGAAGTGTGCCATTTTAGAAAACCTATCCACTACCACAAAGATTGAATCAACACCTCTTTGTGTCCTTGGCAACCCCAATACAAAATCCATGCTTATCGCCTCCCACGGCCTCTCTGGTATGGGAAATGGATGATAAAACCCTGCATTCTGCTTCCTTCCCTTCAAATGCTGGAAAATTCTACATCTGTCAACAAATCTCTTGACATATGCTCGCATTTCCGGCCAAAAATATGACTCGTTCAATTTTGCAAATGTCTTGTCACGGCCAAAATGTCCTGCCAATCCTCCACTGTGTTTCTCCTTTAACAAGTTCTCCCTCATGGAGCATTTCAGAATACACAGTTGATTGCCTCTGAACAAAAATCCTTCCTGGATCATATAGTCTATCCAAGGGCCTCTGTCTCTGAGAACTAGATTCTCAGCTGCTTCATACGCTTCCCTGAAATCCTGATCATCTACGTACATGTCCCTGAGATCCTCAAAACCTAGTGTTTTGACTCGGAACTCTTGCAACAACAAACACTTCCTTCTCGAAGCATTAGCCACTTTGTTAGCAGTACCAGAAATATGCTTGATAACAAATGTGAAATTCTACATATACTCAACCCATTTTACATGTTTCTGATTCAACTTCTCATGTTGAGTCACAAACTGCAGTGCATGATTATCACTGTATAATACAAATTCTTTCAGGATCAAGTAATGCCTCCATTTCTTCAACGCCTGTATGATAGCATAAAATTACTTATCATACGTGGAGTATTTCAATTTCGCCTCATTCAGCTTCTTGCTGAAATATGCTATCGACCTGTCTTCTTGAATCAAGACTCCTCCGATTGCAAATCCGCTTGCATCGCATTTCACCTGAAATGTTTTTTGGAAATCTGGCAACACCAAAACCGGTTGTTCCGTAATCTTCCATTTCAACAAATTAAAAATTTTCTCAGCATTTTCTGTTCAGTGAAAAGACTTATGCCGCTTCTTCACTGTATCCATCATCCCTGCGCTAATTCCACTGAAATTCCTAATGAACTTTCGATAGAAACTAGCCAAACCATGAAAACTTCTCACCTCGAATACATTCCTCGGTGATGGCCAATTCTTGATCACTTCCACATTATCTGGATCCATCCTCAACTCATTTTCCAAAATAACAAATCCCAAATAAATGATCTCTATCTTCATGAATGAGGACTTCTTCATATTTATCAATAGCTTCTCCTGTTGTAGCTTCTGCATCATTGTAGCCAAATGCTTCAGGTATTCTGCCACTGATTTACTGTAAATCAGTATGTCATCCAAATACACAATGACAAACTTCCCGATGAACTCCCTCAGGACTTCATTCATCAACCTCATGAAGGTACTTGGTGCATTTGTTAAGCCAAATGGCATAACAAGCCATTCATACAAACCTTCGTTTGTCTTGAATGTTGTCTTCCACTCATCGCCTTCTCTCATGCGAATCTGGTGATATCCACTTTTCAAATCAATCTTTGAAAAGTACTTTGCTCTGCTCAAGCAATCCATCAGATCATCCATCCTTGGTAATGGAAACCTGTACTTGATGGTTATCTTATTGATCAACCTCGAGTCAATACACATCCTCCAGCCTCCACCTTTCTTCGGACTGAGTACTGTTGGAACAACACACGGACTCAAGCTTTCCTTGACTAACCCTTTGTCCAACAACTCCTGGACTTGCCTTTTAACTTCTTCATTCTCCTGCAGCATTAATCTGTACGCGGCTTTATTTGGAAAACTGGCTCCTGGTATGAGGTCAATGTGATAACTCAAACTTCTGATCGGTGGCAACGAACGAGGTAATTAGTCCACTATGATGTCAGCAAACTCTTCTAGCAGTTCCTGAACCTCATTTGGTAAATCATCCACTCTTGTGCTAGTCAGAACAATCCTCGGTTTCCTGACCACAAAGAGTTGTGGATCTTATTTCTTCTTAACCTCTGTAAGAAGTTCCTTCCCACTCATGAGAAGTATTGTGTTGCTTACTTCCGACTTCACCTCCTTATCCTTTATCGGAAGCAACATATGGGTTCTCCCATTCTTCTCCAGGGTATATGTGTTCATCCTCCCATCATGAATCACATTTCTGTCATAATTCCACGGTCTACCCAGCAATAGGTGACAAACATCCATGGGAATAACATCACATAAGATCTTATCATTATATCCACCTATCTTGAATTAAACCAAGCATTGTTTAGTAACAGGGACCTGGTGTCCTTTCTGTAGCCACGAAACTCTGTATGGGCTTGGATGATCAGTCGTCTCTAGCTCCAACTTCTCTACCATCTCTGTGGATACGAGATTATCCATGCTACCACTGTCTAAAATGACCTTGCATACCCTGTCCTTAGTCTTGCAAGCAGTCCTGAAAAGTCTGGTCCTTTGGACTGAACTTTCCACCTCCTTCTCGGGCGTCAAAAGGACTTTTCGCATCATGAGCCATCTTTCGCCTTCAACATCTTCTACTTCAACATCCCGCCTCTGTGCTTCGGTGATGTGAGCTTCTCCAATGTCCTTCTTTTTTTCTGGACACTCATAAGACTTGTGCCCATTATTTCCACATGTGAAGCATGCGATTAATCCACCTCTTCCTTTTCCTCTGCCTCTAGTACTAGGAAAAGTGTTGTTGTCAGCATAATCTACTCTCTGTTCATTACGCTACCCTCTTTGTTCAACATATGGCCCCCGCTGTGAGGTTCCACCTCTTTCAACTTTACCCTGAGGTTTCTTCCATTCCTCATTGGGCTTCTGATATTTGTCCCGGGCAACTTCTTTGCCTCTGGGCTGACTTCTGCCTCAACCCCTCTGACTTTTCTTTCAGGTCGGCTTCTCCTCTGCTTTCAGAGCCATATGATAAGAATCTTCTTGCGTTTGGATGGTAACCATGCTCATCTCATCCTGGATATCATATCTCAGGCCATTCATATACCTAGCAACTTTTTCATCATCGCTCTCCTGATGACCTGCTCTGATGTTCAGTCGATAGAATTCCTCAGTGTATTCTTTCACTGTCATCAGCTTCTGTCTCAGGTTCTGCATCCTCCTGAACAGAGTAATTTGATAGTCTCTCAGGATGAACTTCGCCTTCATCTTCATGATCATTCAATCCCAGCTTTTGATCTTCTGCTTTCCCTTGCAGCGTCTATCAGCTTGTAGCTCATCCCACCACAATGCTGCATGTCCTTTCAAGTGCATGACAACATGCGTGACTTTCTTATCCTCTTCCACATATTCATAATCGAAGTATGTGTCTAGAGCTCTAATCCAATCTAGAAGCTCCTCTGCATCCAAAGTTCCCTTGTAAACTGGAATGTCCATCTTTACTCTTGCACCCATCCTGGTAATAGCTTTGATCAAACGCTCGTTTGATGCATCTTCGGCTGTAACTTCCTCCTCTCGTTCAGCCTCAATCTCGCTCTTGGAATCACTGAGATCCCCTGCACTGGCTGTATGCCTTTGCACTGTCTCCATGTCTTCGAGTCTAGCTCAGAGATCACACATCTGTCTCTCCATTTCTCGATTTGTTACCTGCCTGCCTCTTCTCCGCACCTCCCTATCCTCTGGATCAGGTGACTGTCTTTCTCTCCTCGGCGACATGGAGAATTCTTCTTCTCTACTATAGAAAGCAAAGAATCTTTCTGTGCTCTGATACCAAAAATGATGCAGGCGCACCCTCCAGCACATTCGCTCACACGATCTTCTTCCTCTCATGGCCCGAAGACTCAATGTTCTTCTATTTCCCTAACGGGAAATCCACACCCATAGAACTATCACTCGATCCCCTTTCTTTTCTTATCGGGGAATTGGACTTCACAACTTCGCGATGTCAAAGGTCTATCACTGGGCTCTCGAATCCCTAAGACTCGATGGCCAGTCAACGCTGACTTTTACCTTTCCTCTATCGAAAATTCCCTTATCGCGATTTTGGTACTCGCGATACCAAGCACTTCGTCTTACTGATTCCTGATACTCGGTACGTCGAAACTCTGATGCACACGTGCGAGTTGACTTTTCCACTTCCTGTCACTTCTATCGGGATTTCAGGGTTCGCGGGATCGCAAATCCTGATGTCAAATGTTTCAATACTTTTCTTTTCCCGAACTCTGATACGGTGTGACACCTGTCCTCCACTAACTTTGTTGTGGCCCCACACAACTCTCCCGTCGAGATATCTCGTTTCGCGATTCCAAGCTGTCTGAGTATCCTGCCCTGCAGACCTCCGATATGCTGAACTCCAACTTCTTCAGACTTCCTGAAAAACATATCCCCTGATGGACGGTTTTGATCTGTCGAGATATCACGAATCGCGATATCACAATTCCTGTTGCAATAATTTGGAGCCTCGACTCACAAAACCTCGATTCATGATATGTGGGTGAATCCAACGACCCTCATGGCTCTGATCAACGGCTCTGCCCCTCTTGAACTTTGAACCTTTTGAGAATACGTCACCGTATCTTCCCTACACCTTTCCAAGATATAACGGCTTATGGGAATTCATGAATTCTCCTTCAGGAATTCCGACCATCCGTCCCTCCTTTCGTAATCCATGGAATGACCAGGTGTTCCTCTGCGGAACCCGTCCTCTTACGCGTAACTTGCGACACTTCTTGCAAACCTTCCAGGCACAACTTATCCGCGCTTCCCTTGGTGATTACTCCAGGTTCTATACCTCTTGAGTTTCCTTACGGCTCTCAAGTCCTCTAGAAAGCCTCTTGCACGCACTCCTTGCGGCAAACCTTCAACAACTATCTAAGTGTTGAATTTCCTCGACTCTGTGCACACCTGCAGCAACAGTCTGTCAAATGCTTCACTCAAGTTTGCAATCCTGAGACCTTTAACCGGCCTGCGCACCCCTTGCACGGCTCCTATGCCCACTGCACTTCAGTATGAATGAGAACAAAAGATACCTCTGTCTGAACCCTCTATCAATGCACTCCTTGCGGACAATTCAACTGCACTCCTTGAAGGAATCTTCTGGCTCAGATAGAGAAATAATTGAAACTCATTCCATCTCCCTCTTAGACTTCAATTCATACATGAAATTACATACAAAACATATAAAAGGAAATGTATAATAGGAAGCAAACATTCATGAGCCTATCAACATCAATACACAGAGAACAACACAAACCATGAATTTGAATCAAAGCTTTCTTCTATTAATTCAAATGTCTGTACATGGGTGTTCTTCATACAGTTCTCTGCATTCTCTTCCACTTCTTCTCAATTCTACTTCTGAATCATATTACAATGCACAATGAGGGTGTCTATATCCCATTTCCCTCTTGCACTCCCAAACTTTCTAATCTAGAATTAAATTTCTATCTACCTGCATTAACTTTTTTAAATGCCGTCTACCTACTAAGGATGAGAGCTATCCGCTCAAGGTCCATTTACAATATACAAGTGTGCCTCATCTTAATGGCTCACCTAAGATTTGTGCAACAATCTCAAAGTGTTTTTCAAAATTTGTGCTGGCTTGTCCAACTGTCTTTCGCTTCCGCACTGGCTCGCTTGATGTGTTGGCGATGCTCCTGCATCAAGAGGGTTACTGCCTTTTGGAAAGTCGTTCTAGCTGCTTTCGCTTCAATTTCCTTCTAGAAAACATTCTCCAAGGATTTATTTGTCTCTTGAAAATAATTCTGGACTATTTCTAGATTCAAAAACACTTTCTGTTGTTCTTCCTCTGTTTTCAAATATATCCCCAGTGCTTGTGTCCTGAAAATTTCAAGTTCTACTACTTGGTTAGTAATATAACTAATTTTATCTTGTAACTATTTATTTTCTTCTCCCAGCTTTTGGACCTGTTCCTGTGTGACCTGTATTATCTGTTTTTCCTCCTCTAAGTCTTTTTTCATTTTTTGAATTTCTTGCATCTCTTTTAATCTAGCTTGTTCTAGACCCTTTTGTATTCCCCAACTGATATTTCTCTCAGTTTCTTTTAATTTGTCCTGTAACTGAATTATTGTTTGGTCTTTTTGTTCAAGCATGCTTGTTAAACTGCCAACATACTATATATTTTCTGATGCTATAGCACCCATCGTACCTGCTAACTCCGTAGAAAATTCTCCATCTTTAAGCTTCTTTCCATCTATAATGACCCTATGTTTTTTAATCATCCCCTCTCCTCATGGATGGATTTCCTGTTTCAAGATTGCTCTTCTCTTTTTACTGAAAAATTAATCTGATGGAGGGATTTCATCCCTTGAAATTGGCTCTAGATCACTAACATACAAATCTCCTTCATGGGGGGTTCCATAAGTTGACTGCAATGGGGTTAAGGAAGTGATAGGACTACTGAGCTCTGTTGATGTTGTTCCTCCTATCTTTTCTGGAACATCCTTAAGAATTTCTGGAGTTGTTTCCATCTCTTTTCCCTTCTCTGTCTCTGATTCTTTTGTTTGAGAACCCTCTGTGTCTTGGGAAGGTATCTCAAAATCCTTCATCTTGCCTTTGGTATTTGTTTTGTCCTGTGTATTATCTTCAAACCCTGGAGGTGGGGTCAAAACTTCACCCTGCAAACTCTTGGGCAGACAACTTCGCCTATGGATCTGAAATGATGTGAATCTAGTCTGTGAGTCAGATGGCATGGCTTGTACTCTGTTCAGTACTTCTTCATAAGATTTAACATCCTTAAATACATCATCATAAATAGATGTTTCATGTTCATACGCCTTTAGATTACAATGTCTAAAATGCCTACTTATTATTTGTTAGGGGTCATACTTTCTATGCTCAATATCTACTAATTTCACTTCTTCTAATGACTCAGCCTCTACCTTAGAGTGGCCTAAATTTAATAAAGAAAATTTCCCAATATGAAAAGGGAAAGAGGGCCATGACTTCTTCTGAGTTGCTTTTAATTCTAATCCAACACTGCGCTTTACTATCTGATGGGCTACCTCTCTGCACACCAGGTTTTCTGGTAGGAATTTAGGGAGTGCATGAGGGGGAATGGAACAACTGTAAACCCTAATGTAGAAAAATTATTCTAAATAAACTAGTCGACAACTGCTTTAAGATTTTCTGTGATTGCATCAGAAATGCGAGGGGGTTCACATCCAAAAAATATTCTATGCATCAGAATTATAATAAAATGACAAACCTCATAAAATGCATCCTTAGTATTTTCTTCTGAAAGGGTCGAGTGATATTTATGAATGGGTTCTGGACAAGAAATGTTCCAACTCCAATTCATTAATGGAAAAGGAGTCACATAACAGATTGCATCCATAATGTATGCAGACATATAAAAGGCTGCTGGTTGTCCCTTTGATTTTTCTGCTTTGTAGTTTAAGATTTCTTGTGTTAGGTTATCTGAAAAAATCTTATGCCAGTTAAAACCATTTCTTTCTAAAGCTTCTTCTAAAAAGGGCATCCAATCTGCATGAAAATGGCAGGGATCTTTTCTCCCGAAAATTCCACATAACACTATGGCTACATATACCAAGTATTCATTCAAGGATGTTGTAGCATAAATCCCATGGGAATCAGCTCTAAACTTTGTTGGACACCTCACCCATTCTCTAATCATATCAAGATATGTCCGGTCTGCCTCAATACATTCTTTTCTCTGAAACTCTGCTAAAAATTTAGCATTAAAAGTATGTTTAAGATTTGGCGAGAGTTTATACATTACTTGTATGTGTTCTGGCCTGAATGAGCCGACGATAGATCCTTGGTTGTTTAAAATGCTCCTTGTTGGGATATCGACCTTTTCCAAAGCCCAGCTGATCATATCAGTGTATGCCACGAGCCGTGGGTGTGCAACGATCTTATGAAGCTCAGACTCAGCTATGTCCCGACAATGATTTTCAGAATTAGGATGAGCATTCTCAAGCTCATACTCCAGCAATTCAGAGATTTGAGTCCAAGATTTAATGGAGTCTATAGCGTGTGGAGTGGTGTTAGAGATGATATCTCCTTCCTGTGTGTCTTCATTCTTCTTCGGTGCCTTTTTGGGTGCCATGACTTTGCATTTAATTGAAAACCTGTCACAGAAAATGGATGAATGAGCTCAGCTTAAAATGAAAACATAGACATTTGAATGTTCATATTGAATACATTTAAAAATTACAAGATTGACACAGTTGTCACAAATTTAAGGCTTTTAATGCGGAAGATATTTTTCCGAGATACACATTTAATGTACGTATTTAGGAGCCTTCGGGTTTTTAAAGAAAACGAGACACTTACTTAATCGGAAAGCGAAATATGAATGGACACTTAAAGAATGATTACCATTAATCCTATTTTGAAAACAAAATGTTAATTAGTGCTAATCATAGATTAAAGATGAAAACTTTTCTTTTCGGAATTTCGGAAATCATGATGTCAAGAGGTATATTATCGATGAAATCCGATTTCCGAAATTGCGAAATCAAGAAATCCGGATTTTTTAATTAAGACTTAAAATGGTTTTAGCAAATTAATTAATTGAGATAAAATGTTTTCAGGATTTCAGAGATCATGATGTCGAGAAGTGTGTTATCAATGATATCCGATCTCTGAGATCGCGAAATCACGACATTTTTATTTTTAAAAGCAGGACTTAACTCATCTTAATTAACTAACTAATCACGATTAAGGCCAAAAAAAAATTAGTTTGATTGAACGTGAACTGTGGATCGGGGTTTCGTGATTCAGGATTTCAGGAAACATGATGACAGGAGATGTGATCTCACTGAACCGCGAATCCCGAAATCGCGACATGATTATATTAACCCTTAACCTTTCTTAAAAGAGAATTAATTAATCCATGTTTTAATTAAGACTTCAACGTTTTGGGAAATCGGGGATCAGGATTTCGCGATTCAATTTGCATCAAAAAATTTGTTTGTAGAAAACCCCGAATCCCAAAAATTCTTTAAGATTAATTTTAAAATCGTTAGTTTTAAAATTTAACACGATTTAAAAAATTTCAAAAAAGCGTCGAGGGTCTTATAATTTTTTGTAAGCCTTTTTCCCTTTTATTATCTGGATAATTAAAAACTTTAAGAAAAAGGTATCGTGTGCTTAGGATTGATAATGAAACTCATGTTTTGTGAAAAGCCGAAACCCGAAAAAGAAAAATTTAGGCCTTAGGGATAAAAATTTAAGAACTGTTTCAACATGGTGATAACGCTCTTTTATTTGCGCGATGCTTACCTTTTTTTTTTCCTACTGAAACTTAACGGGTCAGTCTTCGGCAATACCCCTGCCAAAGTTCAGTCGTAAAAAGAAAGAATTTCATCTACCGGTGCTGATGAAGATCAGTGTTCGGCTATTTTAAACTTCTCAAACGATTTTCATCACCTTTAACGTTTATCGATGCCAAATTCCTAAGAGCGTTGGGGAAAGATTTAGTGTGCCTATTCCTTAAGTAGCTTGTTAAGGACCCTTCAATGTTTAAGATGATTCTTTGTTGTATTTTTCAGGAAAAATTTAGAAAATTCAAACATGAAACATAAAAATAAGCGCAAGTATCAATTTCATACTGAAGTCAAAATAGACAGTGCAAAGGATCAAGTGGTACCAAAAAGGTAAAAAATGAACATAGACTTTTAGGGTGTGTTGAGTGCTCAACAAATGGCGATTAACTGGGAGAACAAAAAATATTTGTTCCTCCTTCGTGGCTTAGTTTATACAAAAACTGAGGGATAATCTCAACTGGTCTTAAATCAGAACCTCTTAACCTTTGCATCTAACGTCTTTTAGTTGATGCTTTTGGGTTTTTCTATGGGGTTTTAACCCTATTCCTCCTTTGTTTCCTTTGACCCTGAATCATTCCCCTTTATTTTTTACAAATATTGTGAAATTGTTCACCAGCATGAGGCGTTCAATTACATATACTCACCTGCTTCGGTGTCGCTCCTCTGCCAGCAAGCGTCCATAGCCTCGGCAGAGTCACCCCACCATCATAGACCTTGCTCCGCTACCAGCGAGTGTCCATAGCCCCAGTGGAGATATATGCATACCCTCTCCCACTGTTCACTCTTTTGACAATATCAATTTCATTTCGGCATGATGCACTGAGTGAGTAGGAGAGAAGCATGTTTGTTTATTTGCTAGGTGAGAGAGTTAAGGTGGATGCTTCGATAGCTTCATCTTTTGGTTTCATGTAATCCTTTCCGGCTTTCCTTATTTTCCTTGAGGTTTAATCGAACCACAATTTAGACATTTCTGACATTTCTTTGAAGTCGTTCATTTGCTCCGGTTGGATAGAGGATTCCTCAAAGTAATCGCAAGTTTTCCAGTGTTTCTAGTGTTTGTGAGTGAGCGGTGAGTTAGGAACATGGTTTTCTATGTTGTGTGACCTTAATACCAACCATCATTTTACTGGACATACCTTCAAAAGAAAAGAAATCAAGGAAGAAAAAGAAACAACAAAAGGCGTACTTGCGCAATCGTGAAGACATTCAACAAAGAACGTAAAACACATTTTTTTTTATTTTTTTAGCTTACTGGAAGTATTGTTTTAGGTCTTGGCCATTTACTAGGAGGGAATCAGGTTCTCCTCTCAGACTCTGTAATCGATAAGTGTCTGCCCCAATTTTCTCAGCTATTTGGAAAGGTCCAATCCATAGAGTCTGAAACTTAGAATGTTTCCCTTTAGGTTCATTTTCTCTGTTCCACTTCAGGACTAAGTGTCCTACTTCAAAATTATTTTCTTTAGCCTTATGCTTATCGAACCATATTTTCACTATCTCTTGGTGAGATAGGAATTTTGACTTAGCCTTTTCTCTCTCTTCTTCCAACATAAGCAAAGTGTTAATCCATTGTTGCATGGCCGATGAGGGTTCTTCGTGGGAATATTGGGCCAACTGAAGAGATAGAATATATAGTCCATTTGGGAGGATGAGTTCTTGCCCATAGACCAAAAAGTATGGGGAATTTCCTATGGCTTCCTTGGGTGTGACCCTATCGGCCCATAAAGCATTATAAAGTAGATTATCCCAATTTCATTGGTTATCTCTAACCATCTTATTTAATATACTTACCAGGTTTTTATTAGTTGATTCATCCACACCATTTCCATGGGGATAGTAATTTGCAGAGTACTTGATTATGATTCCTTTGTGAAGAGAAAACTATGTCAATAGGGTTGAAGAGAAGTAAGTTGCGTTATCAAAGACCATAACAAAAGGGACATCCAAAACTTATGATCAACTGTTGTTCTATGAATTGGATCACTACCTTCTCGTTTACATGAGGTAGAGGGATGGCCTCTACCCATTTTGTGAAATAGTCGGTGGAAGTAAGAATGTACTTGTGCAGTTTTCAGGATCTAGGTGTGATTTCTCCTATGATATCCAAACCCCACTGCTCGAAAGTCCGAGAGACAGTAATATTTTGGAGTGGGACCACCACTCTTTTCTCCTTTCCAACACTTATTTGAAAAGTATTACAGTTTCTAGCGTAAGTATGAGCGTCTTTGAACAATGAGGGCCAATAATAACCGACTCTTAGAATATTATGAGCAGTAGTGTTTCCTGCAAAATGTCCCACGGCATGGCCATCATGGAGTTCATTCAGGACTTTGTCTGTGTCTCCTCGTCCGAGACATATTAATAGTACCCGATCATAATTGATCCATAATAGCACCGAATTTATAAGACAATATTGTGTAGATTTTAATCTCAGGGCTCTCCTTTCTCTAGGATTAAGGTTTTTGGGACAAGTCTCATGATGTAGAAGATAAGTTAAATATTTATACCAGGAGTCCTTTCCTGGGAAGATGTATGCTACTTCACCACACCATAGTTCCATTTCATTCTCCCATTCGAAATCTTCATTTACTTGATCCTGGGCTTCAGCTGCAAGCTTTCACAAACCTTGTCCTTTTACTAGTTTCATAGGTTTTATATCTAGATCAAATTCCTGGACTACCTCCATCCATTTCCCCCTTATTTTCCCCATTTCCTGTTGGGTGAAGAAGGATCATACTACAAGGTGCGACACAATTACTTTAGTGTGATTCTTGATGATGTAAGACATGAAATGTTTTACTGCCTTATAAACCGCGTAGGCCTGTATGTCTACAAAAGGATAATTGAGCTCAGATCCTTGAAGATTATTACTCATAAATGACAATGGGGCTTCGTTGTTTCCATCATCCTTCTAATTCAATACTTCAGCTAGCGATTGATCGAAGGAAAAAGTATAAAGGAAAACATATCTATTGAAATTGGGACTTCGCAATACCAGGGACGGAGAAATAACAGCCTTGATATTGTTGAAGGTGTATTTTTGTTCATCATCCCACTTAAATTTGGCTTCTTTGTGAAGCATATTTTGTAAGGGTTTGATGATTTTTGCGAAGTCAGGAGTGAAGTTCCTCACAAAATTGATTTGCCCGAAAAAGGACCAGGGATGATTTTAAGGATGGAAATTTATTTTAAAATGTAAAAACCTTGGTGAATCTTACTAATCCTTTATATACCAACTATAAATGTTTGGCGATTTTTTGTAAAAATATTCAAATTTCTAAGGATTTTATATAGTTTTTATAAAATTTTGGTGATTTTTAAGGTAAAATAATTTTATCCTATAGAATTTGGGCGAATCATTTTTAAAATAGCGAATCTCATTTTTGGAAAAACCATGGAAAATTAGCCCATGAGAGAAATTTAGCCCCTAAAATCATCTATGAAAAGGACTGCATAGATTTCTTGTCATGGGGTAAGGGCAGTTGAGCTATGGCTTTAATCATTTCCAAGTCTTTGCAAATTCCTTCTTGAGATATAATGTGACTTAACATATTACCTTCCTCGACACCGAATATAGTTTTATTAGGGTTTAAGGATATACCATATTTCCTACATCTCTCGAAAATCTAAGTTAAGTGTTGGATGAGCTCTTCTCTATTCTTTGAATACATTGTTACATCATTTAGATACACAACCAAACATTTATTGATTAGTCCCCTAAAATACACGTCCATGACTCTTTGGAAGGTTTCTCCTACGTTAATTAACCCAAAAGGAATGTGCTTATAAGCGAAGGTTCCCCATTTGGTTCGAAAAGTGGTTTTTAAACGATCTTCCTCTGAAACAAGGACTTGGTTATAACCTGAGAACCCGTCTAATAGAGAGAAGATCTCCAAACCAGACATGGTCTGTAGGAGTTGTTCCATTGGCGGGACTGGGTAATTTTCCTTTTCTGAAGCCCTGTTGAGGTTACTAAAATCTACATATAGGTGGATTTCCCTTGACTTTTTCCTCACTGGAACAAGGTTCCCTAACCAAGTGAAATGCCTAACTTGAAAAATGATCTTGGCATCTAAAATCGTGTTTAATTCCTGATGCATAAGAGATTCCATGGATGGGTGATACTTTCAGATCTTTTGTTGGAAAGGTTTTACTTTCGGTTTTAAAGGGATGGTGTGTTGAATGATGCGGGTATCATATGTTTTCAAATCCCTATAAGACCATGTGAAGACATTCCGGTATTGTCTGAATAATTTGAGGTAAGATTTCCTCTCTTCCTTAGATATAGCCTTTCCCAAATTCAAATTCTTTGGACTCTCTGGGGTTCCAAGGTTTATAGTTTCATGCAGGGGACAAGAGATACCAGTCTTAGCATTTTTGGGTCCCTTAAATTGCTCTTTCAGATCAAACATATTTTCTAGATTAGATATCCCTTTCGGGATCATGTGACCCTTTGATTTATCCATAGGTCGTCCCGTCCGAGGATCGATTTCTGTGGACATCTCTTGGAATTCTTCATCGTCAATAAAGAGATCTTTGAAATTGTCTTGGTTAGTTAAGAAGTTTATGATTTGTTCATCTCCTTCAAAGACTTTCTAGTTGGAAATGTTATTAGGTACCGACAGTTTGTAGAGCAATTCCACAGTGAATCGAGAGGCTTCATAATCTTCTAAAGGTGATAGCTTGGAAATGACTGTGGCCAAGGAGTCAACAAGAATATTATTTGTTCTGGAGATCACAGTGATATTAAAATCCTCAAAGTGATCTATTAACCTATACACCTTCTGCTGATAGTTCTTCAGATGAGGAGAATTGTAATGTATAGTATTTCTTACTTGTCTAACAATAATTTCAGAGTCCTCGAAAACTTTCAATTCTTTGATATCCAAATCTATGGATTTCCTTAATCCTTGTACCAAAGCTTCATATTCGATAGTGTTATTGGTACATTATAATTCTAGCCTATAGGACAAGAAATGACGTTTACCAATAGGATTGACGAGGTTGCATCCTACCCCAGACCCTTCTTGAGATTTATATTGATCAAAATAGAGGGTCCAAATTTGTGAACGAGAATTGCTATTTTCATTTCCCTTATTAGTTTCTTTCTCTTTGACCTCTTCTTTCACACTCTCTAGCATCGAGTTTTGGCAAAAAATGATGTCTTCTGTTGGTATCGACGATTTCTCTTGGAAAATCAGTTTGAAGTTTTGGGTAAGAGGAACATCGGATAGGAGGGGGGCGGAATTTCCAAAAGTTAGATTCACAGGAATAATTGCCTAGTACGGGGAAATATGTGGATGAGGGCTCATTAGGGGTTTCTAAGTCAGTGAATGTATGTTTTAGATATCTCTCCCTATCGATTATGATCATGTTCTTGTATCCCTTCAGTGGCAGCCAAAGGTTTTCCCAGTCCGTATTGAAGTAACCGTTTAGTTTTTTATACCAATCTCAGCTCAGTAATAACCCATATGCCTCTAGGATATCTACTACAATAATGTTGATCACTTGCACAAATGTGGGGTGCGTCAATATTATAATCATAACACATTTTAGTTCTCCTATGAACTTGACCTAGGTCCTGTCCAGTTGTATGACATGTTTATCAGTCTTGAGCGGAATGACATTCAATTTCTTGAAAAAAGATAAGGGCATGCCGTTGGAGGATGCTCTAGAATATACCAGACAGTTTTGAAGGTTCCTATTGAAGGCTTCAAATGTTAGGAGGAATGAGGGAACACAAGGTTTTTCCTTTCTATCTCTTGAGCAAGTATTCACAGTTGGTTTGCCCACCGGATCTATGTGAGTCAAACTTCTTTCTGGGCAATTGAACGTCGTCGGGTTTTCTGCAGAGTTCAAGGCGTGTAGCAGAAAGTATTTTTGTTGAGGGATCCTCCATATATCCATAACTAAAATATTGGCCTTTAGATTCTTCAAATCTTTGACCATTTTGTAATCTAGTTTGGATGATTCCTGGGTATGGATGCTTATAGGATTTTTACCAAGAGAGAAAGATGTCTTCGGGTGGTCGGGATTTAACTTACCTTGTGAGGCTCGGGCGACGTTGGTATCTTTGGAACCGAGTGGGACCTTACTGTGTGTCTGTATCATCAAAACTTCCACAAGTTGGTCCTGAGACTCAAACAAATTTTTGGAAGGCATGATCAGGTCAGGATCCCATATCAGCATGGTTGTAGCTCATAGTGGGTTGACTTCTTCCTGGTCAACCATATTCATAACTAGACTGCTTGGCTGTTCGGTCAGGTAGACTTCATCTAGAAACCTTTTGGCCATCAAATTCATGGCATGTACCCATTGATGGAAGTCTCTTTCGGAGGGGTTTTCCTGATGATAAGTATAGAAAGAATCAGACGCGAAATTCCCTAGATCGATATTTAAGTTAGCGGGGGGAGGTTCAATTACTTTGAAAGGTGGGTTTCTTTTAAAGAAAGGCTTATAGGGCCTTTGGCCTTGGTTACCCTCCCCTTTATTTCTCTTCATGTCTATTATTTTGTTTGATAATTTCTTAACCATGCATTTTATATCTTCTATATCACCATTACCTTTGTCGGGAGTTTGTTCAACTAGTTTTCCGGGAGGTCTAGTTAGAAGGAGTCCTCTCCTGGGAGGGGGTTGGATTTTTTTTTTCACTAAGGAGACCTAGCCCTCCTTACATCCTCTCATCTAGAATTCTATTGTCTTGGCCTCCTCAAAATTTTCCGCCATGGTTTTCTTAGTGGCTCTTTTTACAAACATAAAAATAGAAGATGGGAGCATGTTGGCATAAGCCTCGATTTGCAACTCTTGATTTGGTTTTGCCGCGGGCTGAAATTTACTTAATATGGTCATGAATCTCTAGTTGAAGTCTTTGACCCTCTCTTTAGGACTCATGATGGTTGTGAACAACTCAACCATCAGGGATCCCGTAGTAGTTTCTTCTGCAAATTTATCTAGAAAACCTTTCTGGAACTTAGTCCAACTGGTTATCGATCCTACTGGTAAGTTGAAATACCACGTGGAAGCTGAATTTTCAAATGTGTAGGGGAAGATTCTGCAGACTACATATTCATTTTGAAGGTTTATAAGTCTGATCACGAGTATGAACTTCTTAATATGATCTTGAGGTAATCCTGAAGTTTCGGGGTCGTATTTAGGAAGCAGTTTTTTCGGATGCTGGGGAAGATTATGTATTCATTTGGGGACAACCACGGTGTCTCCGAACAACCAGGGATGATTGTTTTGAAGTGGGATTTCTCTTTCTTCCTCATGGTTATTATTATCCTCCATATCTTTGGAATCCGATTTGAACTCTTCTTCTTCCAAAAAGTCGTTTGGATCGGATACGTCGGCGGCTGGCGTTTTGGGTATCAGATCGAGAGGTTATTGGATTTCGGTAATTTTGAAATCTATTAAGTCTTCTACAGAGTGCATGAAAACCTTGTTGGGAGTGCTAACCACTGGTATGCTTTGTTTCTTTGTTCAAGGAAGGATGGGAGCTAAGGACAACACACCGATCTGCCGAGCGTAGGCTCTAGTGATTCTCCTGAATTGATTCACTTCCTTGTGAGGAAGGGCGTAAGGTATTTCAGGGTGAAAAGGTTCTTCCTCGAGCTAGGTTGAGTTATCCATTTCGGGGATACTCAATGTGTGTGGGCTTTACTGTGAAGGAATAGCCATGCATGTGGGCTCTTATGAATCTATAGGTTGTTTGAAATGATAGATAAAATATATATTCAACCATTCATTCTCAGGCCCTCCTTCTAGCGCCAATTTTGTTGATGGGTCCTAAATCCCTTGAATCAACAGTAGGAACCAAACCCACCACCGAGGCCCAATTAGAATCTACAATGTTTAAAATGGAATGGTCCTCCACATATTGTGATTTGACTAATTTATCGACAGGATTTTGTGTTTTCTTGTGAAGGCTCTTCCTTCAGTTAGGACTATTTTCTTTCATATTTTCTCTTGGGTGGGGTTGATATGAGAGATGCAAGCCAGTATAAACCAACTTTACAAAAAATAGGACTAAGTTTTAACTACTGGGGAAGAGGTTAATCTTGGGATAACCTGCTACTCAACATGCAGACAATTACTCTATACCACATGCCTAGTACTAATACATTAACCATGTGAGCATCCAATTACTGTCTGAGAAGCTAATTTTCAGAAAGAAAGCACATATGTAATAATATAATGGGAAGCAAAATAATTCGTCTACCATAACCATGCATTACATAATAACACAATGATTTATCTTCATCATTAAAGCAAAAAACATCAAAACATTGCACCAGATAACTTGACAACAAAATTAATTTCTCTTACTCATTACTACATCATTCATGAAACATGATAGGAAGTAGTTATTCTCCAAGTCCAATCACATGCATATGATGAAAATAGTTTGTCTTTGGTCCAGAAGGACTTCTCAATTCATAGCAATCTCAAAATAATTCTTAACAACCAAAAAGAAAGAGTTCTTACAACAACCATCAACCATTTGCTAACTGGCTGGTGTTCTTATTTATAACATAAAGTTTTAAATGAAACTAATGGCTAAGTGAATTTTAAACAAAAACCAAAATTTCCACGTGGCGTTATCTTCTAATAGCTTCTTTAACAGTTGTCCTAAGATAATTCTTGGAAAGGGTGAATTCTCTCGTATTCCGTCCAGCTGACAAACAACTCTTCACAAGTTTGGGCCCATGGAAATCTATGTCGTTCCATCAGGGCCGTATATATTCCCCTGATGTCCACTGCATGCACTAGATACTTTACTAAACTAGATTTCATTTGCTGTAGCATGGTTTGGGCTCTAATCAGATGTTCTGCGAATTTTCGTACTTGCCCGAGCTTCACAACGGCTATTTTTGTGAACTCTTCGGTCCATAGTGCATCTTGTTTGACATGAAGGTTGACCACATCACTCAGGTCAATGAAATTATCGAGGGTGATGAACTCAGGGAGCCCGACATCCTTTATTGCTCTATCGATTTTGCTTCGGTGTTTTTTTTAGGTTCATCAACGAGATCATGGAGCAAGCTTTATTCGGTAATTGGGGAATCTTTCCTGCAATTGAGGTTGAGATAGTTTAGTGATAAAGAAATATGATATAAGGTACCAACAAACATAATGGACTGGTACATACCTATGGAGCTCATTAGTCTCGATCATTTAATACTTACGTGATCCCAATTGCTCCTTTGTATGACCTGCGATGTATTTTATCCACACCGCCGCTCCTCTTTAGTTTAAACGAGTTGCATCAGTGCACAATAGTATGGCAAATTGAGTATGGAGGATATAAGCATCGGAACCATCATAGTAGCCACTTAACCTTTGGGGCCAGGAAAAGATACCAGAGTTGAACGTGCGTGTGTATGCTCCCAGAAGGTCGGATACTGTAGTAAGGAAGTCATTAAATGCCTCCATAATCTGTATTACCAAGTGTGTCAACTATCATTCATCAATAATGGAAGTTGGGGAGTTTAAAGAGATTGGAATGATTGTATTGCACATTCTCTACAGCTCTAATCAACGATGCTTTATGCGTTCTGGATTAGATTCGCTGAGTAGCTGTGACACGTTAAGTCTTCGAGGCATCTCGTCATGAAGCGTGAGTGTTCTTTTGGCACACTTTGGTTTTCTCCTTTGTTTTGATTTAAATTCTAGGAATTCTATGGGAAATTCCACGCATAAGTTGATTTTATGCCTCTGTGATGTTGATCTTGTGCATTTATTTCAGGAGAAACTTGGTGTAGTGTTTTTCTATCATCTATGGACATCCAAGCCACCATGTTGTTGCATTATGGGATCCCCTCATAACAAGGGATGAGGTTTGTGAGGTAGCCAAAGTGCCAGGTCCAAGCCCCAACATGCCTAGGATTCATTCTTATTGGCTTTCAGTGTCCTTGAAGCTTCAAAAAGAGGTACAAGCTTTAGTTCGAAGAGGGTGTCAGTGCCTCTAGCGGAAGTTGGGGTGGAGAGAAGTACGCCTGAAGGAGGTATGATGGAGATCGCGCCCCCATAGGAGTAGACACCAGGGAGAAGAGGGAGGCCTAGGAAAGATATGGGAAAAAGGGAGGAAGACCACTCCCCAGTTGAGTTGAGTGTACATCCCTTTACTGAGAGGTCTATAACACTTAGTAACTGGTCAGGGCTTGTGGGGAATACCAGTAAAGGAAGTGGGGGATGAAAGAGGAGGGTGAAAGCACTAGGTCCTCCCATTAAGAGTTCCATCCAAAAGTTAGAGCAAGATCAACTTGCCATAGCCAAACTCTACCAAGAAAATAGAGAGTTGTGGTGTCAGTTGGTGGAAAAGATCTAGGAGGTATCTGTGTCGCAGGGTAGAATATGAAGCACGGTTTGGCTCCAAAGACAACTTCGAGAAGCTCAAGACATAATTGTACAGTTGCACGAGGTGCAAAGGATGGCAGCGAAAGAGGAAAAGGAAATGTTACAAGGTGTGAGAAGTAGTCCGGGAGAGGGTGCGTGTGTAGGAGATGCATAATGGTCGAGCCTTTTCTTTTCATTCCCCGAAGTGATGCTTAACATTTCTTCTCTTTTGTCGCAAAGGTTTTGTATTCTCACTGCGATCGGGTCTGTCGGTAAAGACATTGACAATATCTATTTGTATGTGGCCCAAGTTTAGCGAGAAAATGTTTCTAATTATATGAAAGTTTGAAGCATCTTGAATGTATCCTGTTCCCTTTTGGATGTAAATTAACTGTGTTCTTTATCTTATTTTTTCTACGCAAATTATGGGATTTTATAATTGTTATTATTGCATTGTAAATTTGTTGATATGTTCTCTCTAAAACTTCCGATATCGATTGACGTTGACATGGCTTATTAACCCAGGGTTACCTAAAGTATTTGAACATAAAATTTAGCACTCAGATGGTGGGCAAGGATTGCACTTAGGGGCTCTACTCACATCGAAAGCACTAATTAAAAAAATGATTTTACGACTACCTATACTTGGGTGGCATCGGGGATCGGTAATTTAAAATGTAAAATTTAATGTGTATTTTATTTTGTAAATCCCCGACGCAGAAATCACATCGGGTGTTAGCAGTTGGTTATAATGCTCTTTTCTTTGTGCAACACTTACCATTTCATTTTCTTGCCAAAACCAAATATGTCGATCTTTGGTGATACCCCTTCCGATGTTCAATCGTAAAAAGAAAGACTTTCATCTGCCGACGTCGATGAAGATCGGTGTTCGAGTGTTTTAAACTTCTCAAATGATTTTCATCACCTTTAACGTTTACTGATGCCAAATTCCTAAGCATGTTGGGGAAATATTTAGTGTGTCGTTTCCTTAAGTATCTTGTTAAGGACCCTTCAATGTTTAAGATGATTCTTTATTGTATGTTCAGGAAAAATTTAGAAAATTCAAACATGAAACATAAAAAATAAGTGCAGGTATCAGTTTCATACTGAAGTCAAAAAAGACAGTGCAAAGGATCAAGTGGTACCCAAAAAGTAAAAAATGAACATAGATTTTTAGGGTGTGTTGAGTGCTCAATAGGTCATATTTATAATACTTCG